>LZPO01097994.1:14497-24768 GCA_001675575.1 Neotoma lepida
TTGCGTAGCTTTCAGTTACATCTCAATAGGTTGCTGAGAAGCGTCCCCTGCCCCCATCCTGTCCTTCTCGTTGTGATGGGCAGAGCATTTTGGATCAGACTGTAATCTGATAAAATAAAACCAGAAGCTTTTGGGGTTGCACAAAGGGTTGCTGGTGAGATTTCTAGGAAACTGCAGGGTTTCGGCTGGGAAGCATGGCCCTAAGCAGTTGTTTATTGTTCTGGAATTCCTACTTACCAGCTGTTGAGAGGCCTCTAACCAGACCCTGGGGTCTTTCCCTTCTCATGTCCCCAAACTTTCCCATCTTCTTCTCCTGCTTCACTATGAGATGATGCAGCCAAGGTGAGAGTCTCTCTCTATAACTTGTACCTGTTGTTTGGACTTTTAACTTCCCTAACTGGGAGGTAAATAAATCTATCTCTTTTTTATAAGTCTAGTTTACTGTGTGTATTTCATGATATGACAACAACAGCAAAAGGGCTGTATATGCTTCCAATCTCCATTATTTAGNACAAGGAGAAAAAATATTAAGGTATAATATAAAAACANTGGATCCCTTTTATCATCATACAGGGTCAGTGATGTAGGGTATAGGCATAGTATAGGCAGATAGAAAAAAATCTCCTGGAATCATAGATCCCACCAAGTCTTTTTTCACTCCTAGCCAACTCCCAAACCCTCCATTTTGAGAAGAAATCTTTACAGAACTGGTTTTTGAAGCATCTCCCTATTCATATTTTTCCTGTGGCTCAGCTGTTAGTATTTTACCTGTCTTTAACCAAGGGAGGTCAATTAAGGATGCACGGTGACAAAGAGGTGCAATCCCAGAGACCGCTCCAGTAACATGGTGATGGGTTAATGACAGTAGAGTGGATTACTGAAGAATACTGAGTATGAATATCAAAATAAGTGTGTGAAATAATACAGATGTGAATTAGCTAGATTTTACATTACACACATCTGTTTCAGAGCATCATGTCATATACGATATATATATATAAATATGTATGTGTGTGTATCATATATAACATAATATACAATAAACACTATAACATCTCATAACACATTATTATAAATATAATATATATCATGTTATTTATATATTATATATTATTATATATTTATAATATATATATAATTGTATATTATTATATACTTTAATATATATAATTATATATTATTATATACTTTAATATGCCAAGAAAAGTAAATAAATCTATGAGGAAATTAAATGGTTCTTTCTCTCAGAGACCACATGAAAATCCACAGCAGGCAAGAGTTGGCCCATGGGCCTTTACATTATTTTGTACATACATACCCTAACCCCATCCACCTCTGGCTGAAGGAGCCCACACTGTCATCACTGCAATTGTTCTAGAACTGGGAAGTGTGAGGTGATGTAACAACTAGTGATTGCAATGGGATCTACCTTCAAAGCTATGTCATTTATTTCCTTTTAAATTTTAATTTATTTGTTTATTTTGTTTTTATTCATATGGATTTTTTTGCCCGCATAGATGTCTGTGCAGCTCATGCATACAGTACCTGTGGAAGCCAGAGGANGGCATCAGATCCTCTGAGCTGCAGTTAACAGACAGTTGTGAGCTATCATTTGGGTACTGGGAATAGAACCCTGATTCCTTTGAAACCTGGATCCCCTGGAAAAGTAGCCAATGCTCTTAACCACTGAGCCATTGCTTCAGCCCCTCTGTAATTTCTTAATCAGCATAAATTGAGTATCTGTTGGTATGTCCAACTGTCAAGTTTCTTCCTCTCAGAGTCATAGAAGAAGTGGGAGGAATTTCTAGCTAAGGAGTAAAACAAAAATGTCATAGAAATAAATATGACCTCTTGAAGCATGNACCTAATTAGTCTTATCATAAAAACCAGGAGTCAGATATCAGGTAATAACATGAAAGATCAGAGAAGCAAAGGAGCAGCCACTAGAGACTTCTTACCTCTATGAATCTTCAGATCAAAAGGGCAGAGATCCTGTATACATAATAAATAAATCTTTAAAAAAAGACTTAAAAAAAATCTTAAATGCCATATTCTTTAGGTCTCTGAAATGTTTGAAGACCACCTGCCTATCTAAAATATATCTTTGTTTGACCTTGAAAACATACCTAACATGACTCCAAATTTGTACAGTATGTTCTAACAAAAATAACCATAAATTTGTATCAATATACAAAAATCCATATCAATGTAAAATATTTAAAACTAGTAGTTGCTTTTTTGGNTTAAGCATAGATTAAATAATCTACCTTTTTTGTCCTNTCATTTCTATAACATATTTACAGTTTGACAAAATAACCTCGNGATACAAAAATCCAAGCCAATGTGAAATAGTTAAGACTATTGGTTGCTGTTTTGGTTTAAAAGTAGATTCAATAATTGACTCTTTTATTCTATTTCTATACACCCCCCCCCATTTTCTTAGAACAAGATCCCTGAATCTAATCTCCTTTGTTCAGCTTTTTTCCTTGACCATACCAATAACAACTTGTAACCAACTCCCCTAAATGGTGAAAAATATCTATAACCCACTGAATGACCAAAAACTGCCCACCCACCTCTTGGGAATATGGGTGTCATGTTCTTAAGATTACTTCCTGCTGACTGGGGCTGGCAGCATCTTTTGGAGACTCTGAAAGAAAGTTGGGTTAATTGTCAAGTCCTGGAAGAGCTAGCTGTTTTATTTTTTATCCAGTGTTTGTGTAATGGGAAAGTCCTGGCTAGACTAGTCTGTGAGGCTGGATGATCNCAGCTAGCCACCTTGAAATTGTCCTGAGCAGTTTGTACTCCAAAGCTGATTTTTTTGATGGTGTTTGTCAGCTTAGTGGTGTTACCATAGTCCAGGTGGAATNGTCATGGTCCTTTTGGAGACTTCAAAGGTCATGGTTCACTGCAGAAAACTTAAACATTTTTAATGTCATATGCAGCAGATCTCAAAGAAGTTAAAGGACCATNATTTGTTATATACATCCAGAACCTCTGGCTGTTTCTACCCTTTCTTCCACTTTTGCACACAGAGCCATATCAACAGCACTTAGCTCTCTCAAGATTCCCCACTTACTAGATTCTGTTTCCTCTGACTGGAATGCCCCATGCCCAACCCCATGTTGTTCCAGTATCCCATAATCCAACAGGCTCAAACTCTCTAGCCCCTCTAGCCTTTAGTCTCTAGCCCCCCCAGCCTTCTACACAGAGTGTAGTTTGTCCTCAGATACTGCTCTATATCTTACTATGGAGCTGTGTAACATATGCTATAGTAAAATTGCCCTGTTTGTGTATATGGGAATGTCTGTCTCTTATACACATCTAGATGTGTATAAGAGACAGGCTCTATATCTTACTATGGAGCTGTGTAACATATGCTATAGTAAAATTGCCCTGTTTGTGTATATGGGAATGTGATATAATTTTCCTAAAATTGTCAATGATCCTTAAATTTTATTTGACCTTACCTATGAGGAGTAAAGTGGAAAAAAANCTTTTTTTTTCTTGAACTATTAAAGAACCCAATGTCATATGCTAGAGAAAAGTATAAATCATCTTTTTATTATCTTAATACAAAGGGATATTACTGGATCAGAGTAGATTTCAGTGGTAGAACACTTGCTTAGCATGTGACAGTCTCAGGGTTTGATCCCCAGCACCAAGTCGGATGAGAGAAGAAAGGGTATTGGGCTGGGATATAGCTCAGAGATAGTCCATTTGCCTGATAGGTGCCAGGGCTTGACTTTGAACCCAAAACTACCAAAAACAAACAAACAAAAAAAGGGAGGAAAAGAAGAAAAGGGAAATGTACTTTTTAAAAAAGATATTTAAAGGTATTATGATTTCACTGTAGATTACCCTACCAAACTGGAGAGAGGAATAGAGCAGTTTTTCTTTGACAGTTAATGATTAATGCTGATTATTCCCACACTGTAGATTACTTTTCAGCATTTAAAATCATGCAATTTCTTTTGACGAAGTTTATTTGANCTCATTTTTATGCTCTATTTTTATGCCTAAGTTTGCATTCCTTCTTCATAGTAAATACTACCAAATTATGTCCATGACTGAAAGGATACTTTCATTGCTCATTATGGCAAAGAAATATCAATTAAATGTTTCAAGTCCTATATTTAATTTTTAAAAAATATTTTGTTTTTAGTTAGGTATATGCATGTATATGTGGGGGTGGGAGTGCCTATACACATGAGCATAGTGCCTGTGGAAGCCAGAGACTTCAGGTCCCCTGGAGCTATAGTTACAGGCAGCTGTGAGCCAGACAATGTGGGCACTGCGACCAAATGCAGGTCCCCTAAAAGAACAGTATGTTCCCTTAACTGCTGAGGCTAGTCACCAGCCTCCATGTATTTTGGCTAGTGATGTTAACTAGAATCTACTATTTTGCATTTGAACTCAAAAAAATCATCCACATACTGATGACCCAAGTTAAACTTATAAAACTTGAGTTTCAAAAATTTGAAAGCTATGTGTACCTGGTTGACTGTGTCAAGTTACCTTACCAATTGAGTAATCCTAAAGTTGGGTTTCAGTAAATTGAATCATATGAGACCTATTAACTGAGCCTTCATCACCAGACTGTTGTAAATGAAAGTTTCTGTCCCACCAGCAACCCCAAATACCCAGCAGCTGCTTCCCAAATTACTACACAGAGGGTTATATTAATTATAAATGCTCGGCTAGTATCTCAGACTTATTACTAATTAGCTCTTAAACTTAAATTAACCCATAACTCTTATCTATGTTTAGCCATGTGACTTGGTACCTTTTTGTGGTTGATATAAAAATGATAAGATAAAAGGTAGATTTTTGAATCTACTCAAAAAATTATGGATACAATAATATAAAAAGGTATATTATTAAAGCTGCTTTTTAAAAGGAACTGCTTGTTTTAAATATTTTACATTGGATTGGACTTTTGTATATTGCATAAAAATTTTGAGCTCACCAAAATAGGATAAGTAATAAAATTTTTTGTCTAAATTTGTCAAATGTTAATGGACTGGACATTGTTAATATATACAATGGAGTTTTTGTCTAAATATGTCCAATGTTAATAGGCTAGACATTGTTAATGTAATTCTTGACTATATATATTNTAGTTATTGTACTCATTGTACTTATAGTTTTTCTTGTATTAGTTATAACTTTTTTATTTTAGACAAAAAGGGGAAATGTGGTTGATATATATAAAGCTTTCCTGGAGTCAGAGAACAGAACAGCCACTAGATTAGACATAGAGGCCAGAAAATGGTGGCACACACACCTTTAATCCTAGCATTCCAGAGGCAGAGATCCATCCAGATCTCTGTGAGTTCAAGGGTACACTGGAAACAGAGCCAGGCATGGTGGTACATGCCTTTAATCCCAGGACTTGAGATCTATGTCTTGCTTGAAAAAGACACATGCCTTTAATCCCAGGANGTAATGACAGGAAACAGAAAGTTATATAAAGTGTAAGAACCAGAGACTAGAGGCTTTTAAGCTTTGAGGCTGTTAGTAGCAGTTCAGCTGAGATTCATTCAGGTGAGGACTCAGAAGTCTGCAGTCTGAGGAAACAAGATCAGCTGAGGAGTTAGCAAGATGAGGTTGGCTGTGGCTTGTTCTGTTTCTCTGACCTTTCAGAATATACCCCAATAGCTGGCACTGAGTTTTTTTATTAATAAGACTGTTTAAGATTCATCCTACACCTTTTCTCAGTACAACATTCTCAACTTTCTTCCTTTGAGTCTGGCTGGTGACTCCTGACTCTGCCCTTCCTTTTCCAAACATTCTTAGTTTGGTCACTCTGCTTATCCTTCCTGCCTGACTACTGGCCAATCAGCATTTTATTGAACTAATTTGAGTGACAAATTTTTACAGAGTACAATAGGCAATAGGATTATTCCACAGCATTTCCTCCTTTTTGTCTAATGAAAAAGGAAGGTTTTAATTTAACATAGTAAGATTATGTACAGCAAAAACAATTATTAAGTAAGAATTACAGTAACACTATCTAATCCATTTGCATTTGGCAAAATTAGAGAAAATAATTATCTATCTTGGTGAGTCTAAAGTTTTGCATCTAATTTACTTTCTATTATAAATAAGTAAAACTNTAATTATAACTATTTAATCTTCAACTCCATCCAAGACCCCAGAAGGGTGAAATGTTACCTAATGACAGGGACCTCAAGGTAACTGCCTGAACAGTCCCCCAAAGTTCCTCTATAACCTTGAGGTATCCAACTCTGGCCTACAGGCCTAGTATATCTGACAGGCTCTCCTGTGAAGCAGGGAATTCTGAAGGACTGTCCTACCTTGTCTTGGCAAAGTTCAGCAGCGCCTTTCTTGTGTACTGCTGGGCCAGTTTGGATAGTAACTGTCAATTATTGAGACAAGAGCAGTTTCTTTGCCCACATGGCTAGCTTTTGCCATAAAATAAACACACACCATATGGAATTTCTTCAATGCCCATTGTCTTCTCTAAAGTAAATTGGTGCTTCTAGGAGCAGATGTGTCTCACTGTCATGAAAAGCCTTAGGTTATTAAACATATCAAATGTCATATTCTATATGTCTCTGAAGTGTTTGAAGATTATCTAAGTATATCTGTGTATGACCTTGCAAACATACCTAACATGACTACAAGTTTGACTATTATAGATGATTATTAATCTATATTTCTTAATTGTATGTTACATTTTAAAATAAGTTGCATAAACATAATATCTTAAACAAGAGTAGAAATATACATAAGATATAACAAAATTAAATTTGTATCAGTAAACAAAAATCCATACTAATGTAAAATATTTAAGATTAATAGTTGTTTTTTNGATTAAAGTAGATTTAGTAATCTACCCCTTTTATCCTGTCATTTCTATATTCTTTTTCTTTTNAGAACATGATCCCTGAATCTAATCTCCTTTGTTTAGCTTTTTCCCTGACCGTTATCCATAACAACCTGTAACTAACCCTCCTCAATGATGACAAGCATTCATAATTTATTTTTGGGAATGTGGGCATAGTTCTCTAGACTACTTCCTGCTGACTGGGGGCACTGGTAATCTTTAGGGGACCCTGAGAAAATTGAGGATTATGGTCAAGTCCTGACTGGAATATTCTGTGAGGCTGGATCATCTCAGCCAGCAGCCTTGAAGCTGTTCTGGATGCAGAACTCAGAGGAAACTGCAGCAGAGGNGCTCTGAGACATTGGCTCATCTGGGTCATCTGTTCTCATCAGAGATTTTTCAGGGGGTCTTCCTCAATCAAACCTGATTTTTCTTAACCCGGAATGAATCCAGAGCCTCTCATTTCCTGTAGAAACAAAAGCAGAACCTCTTTCCCAAAGCCACATATCCCTTGACTTAAATTTTGAAGTCAGGACATTTTTAAAATATATAGGTTGGTTTAATATAGCAGTTTTCATAATCAAATGCCTCTCAGCAGTTATCATTTGCTCATGAGCAGTCAAAATATTTAAAGACAACACAATAACATACAGTACCCAGACTCTCTGTGTGTTTTCCATCTTTACATAGCCTTTATTTTATATTACTTTACTCCCTTTTTAAGGACTTTATTATTTTAAAACTATATATCTCTTTTTTGACTGTCTATACCTTCTCTTTTCTCTCCCAAGCCTATATGTATTTTTAAAAACCTTGTAAACCTTTTAGAATTTTGTTTTCTGAGTCTGTCTTTACTGCCTATCTCTATCCTTTTCTGACTACATGAGTCTTTAAACTGATAAGCGGGCTAAGACTAAAGTGTCAGCTTTGGTGGCTGNCTCTGCCCTATTCCTTGGCTTCCTGAGAGTCTTGTTTTATGGCAGAGGTACCTGCAAGGATCATGCTTAACGTCTCAACTCTGGGAAGCTCTTGGGTCCATGCTGCCACCAAGTAGTGTGCAGCCTGCTGCCCACAAACCCCATTCAAGTACTCCATAGCAGGGCCACCCAAAAGAGCTGGCCATGCAAGAACCAGGAAGCTGTGTCTTAAAGGAGCCCTTCCTCTGCTTGCCGCTAAAGGAGCCCTACCTCTGCTTGCCACTAGCAAACAGAGCCTATCCAAGGAAATGTTGCTACCAAGAAGCTCTGCTTGACTCTGTTCTTTTGTGTGTTTAGAATCCTTTTTTTAAGGCTTTCTTGGGTTTTATGTGGAAATTCTTGTCAAACATTTGGGCGCCAGACTGTGCTCTTTCTTTGCAGTGTGTATGTGTATTCATGTGTTGTATACGTGTGTGCAGGTGCAGAGGCTAGCGTACCTCCCTGTGGAAACTGGAGAAGGACATTGGGTGAAACAGGGTGTCTCACATAATCCTGGAGCTACACTGGTGACCAATGAGCCCCAACAACAACAAGAAATCCTCCTATCTGTCTCAGCCCCAGCAGTGCTAGGATTACAGGAATGCATGGCCATGCCCAAGTTTGTATGCTGGGGATTTGAATTCAGGTCTTCATGCATGCAGAACAAGTACTGTGAGCCATCTCCCTGNTATGCCTATCTTATTCTTAATGAAGAATTTAGACTCAGTAGGTAATCATTATAAGAACTCACAAAGAGGATGTTATCCCATTATAGAGCATCATTTCTTAAGTGTAGTGCATAAGGAGATGAGTTCATTCTCAGGAAACCATTCGGTGCAGCCAGCTTACTCTGTCTGAAGGAGCACAGAACTAATGGAGTGGAGAAAGAGAGGAGCACACAGAGTGGTTCCATCATGTGAAATTAAAGGACTTTTATTGCTGGTTGGCAGTTTCAGTAAAAAAGAATTCCTCTGCATTAGTAATACTGATACACTGTGTAATTCTATTTTTTATTTTCTTGTGCATTCTCTTTCTATATTGTCACTAAGTATAATTGTGTAATTCTATTGTGTAATTCTATTTTGTGCATTTTAATTTCTATATGGTCACTAAGTATAATTGTCTAATTCTATTGTGTAATTCTATTTTTTATTTTCTTGTGCATTATAATTTCTATATGGTCACTAAATATAATTCTTTCAACTTCATTAGTGTACCCTTCAGTGTCTTTAAGAAAGATGATGTCATCAGAAATCTCCATTAGGAATGAAAGTCCAAATCCCTTAGCCAGCCAAGCAGTTAAAAGCCTACCGAGTAACTGTATCATTTTGTTCCAACTGAACAGAACTGGGGTGTAGGTTTATCTTCTAAGTATCATATTTTGGAGATGATGTAAACTAAGAAAAGTAGCTGTAAAAGAAATTCTGTAGGCAGTTCTGCCAGTATAACTGTTACCTCCCCATTCCACCAGCCAGCTCAGCTCTGCACAGAGAGGATGTGGTTGGCTTCTGCTGAGACTCCTCATAGTCAGCGTTGCAGAGTATTGGGGCAATATGAAAGACAGAAGGCAGAGGACAGAGAGTTTATTCTTATGTACAAACAGGAAGGTCTGGGTATTCCAAATCCACAATGTTTAATGTGAGTTTAAATAAGAAGATAGTGGAAACTCAGGTCAATATTCTTGGAAAGAATTCTCGACAGAAAAAATTTTAGAAAACCACCATACTAACATTTTAAGTAGATGTAAGCAGACATCTGAACTCCATCTGTCTAGAATGATATGAAACTAATTCTCATTCCCCAAGTGAAATTGTTTTTATGATGTAACGTGGGATTTTGTGCAGTCATTTTGGCAGCATACACCCTTATGTGTGTTTAACCTGAAGTTATGTGGCATGAACTGTGGGAAAGGCATTCCTACTAGTGTTTAATTCAAAACAGTGCTGGTCACAACTGTGATGACAACTGGAGCAGCTGCACAGAAGTGGGTCACCAGTCTGTCACTTACCCCGAGGGATTCTGATATAGGTTAAAGATCCCATCGTTGCTTGCCCTAGATGGAAGTAAATGCAGCATTTGTAGAAATGACATGGTATAGTAAGTCAGGGAACCTAAAGATGTTTAAGGTAGAGACGTTGCAAATGATAGAGAACGATCATGAAGTAGAGAGAGCTGTCTGCACATCCTGGTCTCCTGCAGGCAGGAACCAGGTCAGGTCAGAGGTGCAGGAGTGAGAGCTCTATACTAGTTTTTTGCCATTACTGTGACTTCTCTGGTTTATTCTAGTTTCTAGCCATCTTCTTCCAAATGACTTATTCTCTCAAATCTTAGCACAAGCATTTGACTAGCTGTTGTGCCTGTACTATATGGATAGGTGCTGTGAGCATTGCAGTTCAGATTGGTGGCAAGAATGAGCTCGTTGGATGATGGATGCATTGAGAAAGGGTATGACTAGTAAGCTC
>LZPO01097995.1:19062-29084 GCA_001675575.1 Neotoma lepida
GAGTGGCATTTCATTTCTCCACATCTTTGCTGCTTTCTTGTGAACTATTGTGCTCGGACTCTTCTTGCTGAGGGATTGAACTCTCTGAAACCTCCAGCCAATGTTGCGTATTTCTTCCTCTGAACTACTTCTGTCGGGTATCACAGTGATGAGAAAAGTAACTAATAATCCTAATTAAGGACTGGTGAGATGGTTCAGTGGATAAAAAGTACTTCCAGCAAGGCTGACAATCTGAGTTCAATCCTCGGGACCCACATGGTGGAGAGAACCATTGCTTAAAAACTGTCCTCTATCCTGTACGTATGTACTGTGGCATGTGTACATACACACACACACACACACACACACACACACACACACACTCAAACAACAAAATGCAATTTTTTATTTACAAAGAGGCTATGTTTAATTCTTATTGGGAAAGTATTTAAAACACTTAAGAAAACTATCATTAATTCCATAACTACTTACCTACTCGGAATCCAGTCCTGTTATTTAAGCAATGACTTCATGTCCTTTCTGCCTGACTTAGACAAAACCAACTATATTCACTCAAAATGAGACCTCACCTTCAGTTCCACTCATTCAAAACACAATGAGAAACACAAGCAGGACTTTGGAAGTTTTATCTAATGTATCTATCATCCAACTTTTTGCCCAGATATTATGGATTCTTCATTAAAAATTTCTCATATGTATGTTCTTATTTAAGGTTCTTTCTAACATGTAACACAAACAAATATATAGATCCTATATATTCTAGTTTAGTTCATCCACTGTTTACCAAATGAAGACAAACNTTTTAGGATAACTATATCAGGTTTCTCTTTCGTTTTTTGATTCTCATTGCTAGAACCTGACAAAAAACAGCTCCAGAGGAAGACTTTGTTGTGGCTGNTAGTTCACAAAGGGGAACACATGGCAGCATGAATGTGAGACATCTTGTCAACCTGTGTGGCCAACTGGGAAATAGACAGCAGGAGGGAACTGGGACCCCAAGTGACCCATTTTCTCCTGNAAGGNTCCACCTCCTAAAAGTTTCCCANCCTTCCCAGACAGTTCCAGCAGCTTAAGCACTTGGGCCTGCAGGGGGCATTCTACATTCAAAGCATAATCATGACTTAGTAGAAAGCATCANGGTTTGTTTTCTAAACCATGTATCTTCTTACATCAGGCCNCCATGTGTTTGCCTTGGCCTGTTCACCTCCTAACAGGACCTGCTTCTCCTTAGTCTTCTGTGTGAATTTAAGGCTCAAGGTCACCTCCTTTGTGGGGAGCTTTTATTTTACTCCAAGATAAATCTGAGGTCTCACCCGATTGGTCCTTCTTTTTTTCACCCTATGTTGTAATGCCTGGAAGTCTTTGCAGCAACTGTTGGCATATTTACCCACCTCCTAGATTAATATTGGTATACACTGAGGGTAGAGCTTGTGTCTTGTCACCTTCATTCTCAGATGACTTTAGTCACTCAGAAAGTATCTGCCNCTCTTGTACCAAAATGTAGAGGAGATGGTTTTCTTTTAAATATGTTATATTTTTCATGTGTGGGTACATTTGTGTCTTTGTCTTAATGAATTNTAAACTAACAGAACCATAGTGACTAAGTTCTGGCTCCTTAGTTATCAATATCATGGTTTCTGCCAAGTATCAGTTAATCAAAGATAAGTACGTTAATATATGGTTTGAATTTTACTGATAATAAAGTTTTGATATGGAGATAGTTGGATAGGTAATTGAATGGAAGCAAAATAGATAAATAGAGGATAGATAGATAGATAGATAGATAGATAGATAGATAGATAGATACATGCATACATAATACATACATACATACATGCATAGAGAGATACATCATACATATATAATTAGGTAGCTGGATGATAGAGATATATAGATTGATTGATTTGCATATACATGAGCTGACCAAAATGGAAAGATTATTATATATTCTTTCTCCTACATGGCTTCATTCCCACTAAGAAACCTAGCAGATGAATTTCCAAGAATATGAAGCTTAATATAGCTGTTCAGAAAGGAATCACTGGCCTGTTCCCTGCACTTATCGACAATTTGTGAAAGAAGAGACCAGAAATCAGTCTAATTACCAGAGTGCCAGTTGTGCTTGTTAACACCAGCTTTGTGACCAAATGTTACTCTACAGTTGTCACATCACACGAGGGTTTCATTACCGACATAATAGTGAACAAGATCACATGAAAAGCTATTGATTGATCTGCCACACAAAGGAAGGACACACTTGTCTCTATTATAGCATGTTACATCTCTGACTATATGTAGCAGATGCAGCCCAGCAATTCCTCTTGCTAGAGCAGTGCCATTTCAATACTGTTCTGATTCTTCCCTAAGTATTTGCCAATTAGAGTTGCTGCTCTATTTGCATATGTCATCAGTGGCTGAAGGAACTAGAAATTATCCTGCCCCAGCTCCTCCTAATCTTTAACCAAGGCTCCAATCGATTCTCTTGAATTGAATCCAGGGAAGGCTTGGGCTGTGCAGTGTTTGCTTTATCAATTGTCATTTCTGGCAATAAAAACAAATGACTGCTTGGGTTAGTTTGGTTTCATGTATTTTGTCTACGACTCAGCAATAATTAAGCAAGCCAGAAGGGATAGAGGAGAGAAAAACAGCCTGTCCTGCAAGACTCTGCTCTCAGTTGTCAGAAGTAGACATCAGAAGGGTCCCCNTGACTGCAAATGAACCAAAATCACCATCACTGCACTCCTTTGCTCTCATGTTTTGGCTGCTTGTTTCCAAAAAGCTCAACAGACTCTTATAGNCCATTTTTTTTCCTTGCAGAGAAACTGTCATCTTTATATTGGCATGGATGCAGTGGAGAACATAACTGGAGGTGAGTTTGTTTACACTGGGAAGAAGTGCAAGGCACCATCTCATCCCATGAAGAGTGATTTATCAGCACAAAGTAGATCTCTCAACTCCACCTTCCTGTTTACGCTTGTTGAACAGATACAGTTTAATGAAGAATACAAAATACTTAAAATTGTCTACCATTAATAGTTTAATTAAACTGACACATACTTCAAAAACAGAGCGACAGAAAACATTAATTTTGGTTAGAAAGGGCATGGCATTATTAAAGTGCAATTAAAAACAACATTCACTTACAGTTAACAGCTAAAACAATTTAATTATTTAACACTGGATTGTCACTTGTGACTAACTTCACCTCTTTGATGTGGAGATGTTCTGTGTCCCTGTTGATTGTTAACAATTCAGTCTCTGGAATACCAAATGGAATGGCATTCTCAGAGTGACAGCATCTACATTCAGAGGCGCTGCTACTAGCTTGCATCACAAAGCCTTTGNAGTCCTCACAGCCACCCTGTAAGTGAATTGTGACTACAGAGTACCCATAAAACAAAGGTGCCCATTCCCTCTACACTTACTCAGCATAGTGCTTGAAGTCTTAGCTAGAGCAGTAAGATAAGAGAAAGAAATAAAGGGGATACAAATAGAAAAGGAAGTAGTCAAGTTATCCTTGTTTAAAAATAGTGTAATATTATATATGAAAAATCATAAACCCCACTAGAAAATTCTTAGCTCTGGTAATGCTTTCAGCAATATAGTAAAACACAGAATGATAGTGCACACAAAAAAGTAGCTCTTCTCTTTATCAGCAAAGATTTTGATAAGAAAAACAAGAAATGGGATTAGAAATAAAAGGTAACCAGTATTAGGTGGAGAGGACACAATACAGGACGAAGTTGGGGAGGGATAACTAACACTAACAACCTTTGAAAAGGCCACATGGAAACCTATTATTTTGGAAGCTTCATAAAATATAAATATATACATATAAAAAGAGTTTAAATGGAGTTATCTTCTATGGGGGTAAAAAGCTTCTCTCAGACACCATAGGCTATTAAATAAAAAGCCCAGTGTTGGGTGTGTGTTCCTCTTCTCAAGCTGTTGGCCAGTGGGGCCTCATAAAACTCCCAATAATTACAGTCTGTTGCCATGTTTTTGGTACCCTTCCANAAGTCAATGCTGTAAGACCCTATGGCAGAAGACACTGCCTACTTGAATCATAGCACCTGGAAAAGTCAAGGTAGTACCAACCGGAAGCTTTGTCACCACTGGTTAACTTTCATAATGCCAGAAAGTGTTATGTAAACTGCTGAGAAGATAAGTCATCAACTACCCAGCTGTGAACCCTGCAATGTTCAGTAATTATCTGTCTTGTAAGATATGCCCACTGGTGCAGGAATGGCGTGAATGTTGTGGAGGAATAACCAATCTTCTTCTAACTGAACTAAAGACCCTACTCTACTAGAAGAAACTCATGCCTGGTGCTGTGAACTGGACCGAAGAGCTATGGCTGGGTAGGTCATAGGTCCTTAGGGAGAACCTACTGTTACTCTGCTAAATGGACATAGTATTAAACTGTCACCCAAATATTTATCTTTACCCATAGTGAAACGTTGGTTCACAAAACAAGTCAAGTGAGACAGATAAATATGGATATGTAACATCAACTCTGAGGGGTTGTGCTGCAAAAGGTANCACATGAGCATCTGGAGAGGACAAAAGGGGGTGATTTCAGGGTTAGCAACAGCAGGAAGAGCTTTCCAAAGGGCCAGGACTTGAGCTGGGATTAGATTGTGCTCAAAGCCTATAGACAGGCAAAGCAGAAAAGAAAAAAAAAAGTGTCAAAGCAACAGAGCATTAGACATGTTGCTGTCCTAGTTGAATCGAACACAAGGGAAAGCTATGCACTGAGGCAAAGAGACAAAAATAAGCTTAAGGATGGAGAATAGATAAGAGATAGCAGAGGCTCACCCAAAACCTCATACTGGAAAATTAACACTACATAGTATTGAAACAATGTAATGACAGGTCTTTCTAGTCTAAGAGTGAAATAAAAGAAAATTTCACAGCACCTAAATCCCCTTAGATTTCTACTACTAGTNCAGATTTGTCCAAAAAGGTCCCTCTGCCCAGTGGGCCCAGTAAAGCACGATGATGAGTTGAAGTAGTGGGACAGTGGGAGAGCTTCCAGGCTATGCTGTCCTTTCCTGCTGTGTCTTCTCGAGTGCGTTGTAACTATGAAAATTGCAGAAGCCAATTGCTAGCAAAAGAGGACAGGTCAAATAATTTAATTTCACCCCAGCAATCTTGCCAGCCACCCAGTGAATCAAACAGTAATCCTTTAATTAGCAGATCAATAAGAAATTAAAGGGCAATTAAAAAGAAATTAAAAAAAACCCCAAAAGTTCAGAATTTACATTGACCCAGTACTGAGGGTTTTTTTTTAACCCCTCCCATAAAATGTGAAAAGCAATCAAACTCACTACTTCCTTCTTGTCTTCCTCNTGTTCTGAAAAATTTCAAAGCAAAGTTAGAGATGAAAAACTAAGTAAAAATCTAAAAAAAAACTCAGGCGTTAGAACTCCAACAGTAGCCAGGCATGGTGGCTCACACCTTTACTCTCAGCACTCAGGAGGCAGAAGCAGGCAGATTTCTGAGTTCAAGGCTAGCCTGGTCTACAGAGCAAGGACAGCCAGGGCTACACAGTGAAACCTCGTCCAGAAAACAAAACAACAAAACAAAACTCAAATAGCTAACAGTATGGCATTTATATAGGAGTGTACCATGCCTTCTCTTCTCAGTGATGCAAGCAAAGGAGATGGGTAGGAGCACAGGTTATGGAAATAGTTTTGCCTGTGTAGAGCTCCTATAGAACAGAAATCAGCTTTCCAAATAATTACTGTATTAGCAGCACTGAGAAAAAATAATCAAAACAACACTCACTTCAACTCAAGGCGTTTCAGTCCCAGCATCCTTCCAAATAACCAATGCATCCACACATCTGTGAACTCGCTTTACTTCACCCACAAAAGCCAAGCAAATGTTGATTTTTTTTTTACACAAAAGCAAGAAACTTTCATGTGGTCTCTGCCCAGTGTTTTGTCTTTCCTAGATAGAGTAATTATAGCGGCATGTTGGAAAATAGAAATATACGTTTCAGTCTTACTTCTCAACTGAGATATTGGTTAGCCTTGATAAATTGTGTAACCTCGCCATCAGTAGGTCTACCTCTGTTTAAAAGGTGAGANGTTCTTGCTTACTCATGGAAAGAGTGGTGCAGGTGGTGGAGCACACAGCTATTAAATGCTCAGGAGAGAAATACAAAGCAATGATGAAATGGTGTGATTTTTATAGCAAACCCTCAATTCAAGACAGGAACTTTCTAATTCTGATCTCCTAGGAAATATTCCCTGAGCAAAATAACACCACCCTTTGATAAGAGGCACCCCCTCTTCTGACTGGAAAGAGAGAACAGCAGCAAACAACAAACAAAGGCAAAATAAAAATGGCAAGAACGCTAAATAGAATTTTCAAAGCATAGATGTCTGTAGTGCTAAGGCCTAGAAGAAGTTAGGGACCCAGGGTGCCTCCAAAAGGCACACCCTCCGTAGTCTGACCTGCAANNGAATACAGCATCAAAATGGCTAAGTTTTACCCATTTTTGAACATGTGAAGGCGCCAGCTTCAGAAGCTGTGGGCTTGTATGTGGAACTTACACTGTGAGCCATCACCTTTCCTCTNGATTTAAAGGTGTTTTATGAGACAATATATGCCATCTTTTCTTTACATTTCACACTTAATCCTGCAAACAGAGAGGTATCATGTGAGAATCTGTGTGGGGTGCTTAAAGACCCGCACACCATCAGTAATGCAATTAAAATTGGCATTTATAAAAGTATACTTTGATTCCCAAGCCTGTTTTTACAAGTACAAAATCACATTAGAAAACAATGTGATGCTAATTAAAGCTTTGTCACCCATAAGACCTTAGTGAATTGCATCTGTAATAGGCTCTGATGCAGAAGCAATCTCTGCCGGTGAAACCTCAGCAGAATGGGACTGCATTTCTTGTTACTCTATTAAAATCAATGCTACTGCCATATACTTTCCTCTTAGGTTTTTATCTCTAAACTGAGCTTGAAATGTCATATCATCCAAAGTTAAATTCAAAAGCAGAAAAAAAAAACCTGCCTTGTGTTTGCATATTTAAAAAGCAATCCAAAGGCCAGGGATGCTATTGATTTTCCTGCTATAGATTAAGAGGGTTGATTGGTGCATCCACATATACTACACATCACACTTGAATTTCACCTCACAATAACAAAAGTGGTTATTTAAAAAATGGGTTGGTCCTCAATCCAGGTTTGCATAAAAGTTATCTGTGAATTTATAAAGTAAAAAATGAAGGAACTATTTTATTTGAACATATATAAAGATATGAGTTTGTCCAGAATCTACTGGTCAGCTCTGAATGACTCACAGCATGTTACCTAATGAGATCCAACTCTGAGGGACATGCACACATGGCCCTCNGGCACAGCTCCCTTGATTTCAGAAGATATCCCTAGAGCTCTGATCATGGATGGAGAAGAAAGCCACATAGATTGAAATCTTAAAACTGTCCCAAGCTTTCCTTGACCTTTACAAAAGGCCAGAGATGCTACTTAGCAGCTACATTAATGTAGATGTCCATGTGTGTGTGAGATATTTAAATAGCATGGGACTATGCCATTTTTATATTGAAAATGCCATCTCAGTAACGAGTCACAAAACTCAGAGAATTTGCAATGACTTACACAGTCATGCTTCAAACAGTAAGATCAGCACTAATGGGACATGGAAGAAAGGAGGGCATGGATCACTGATATATACAAAATCAATGATAAGAAAGTTTGGGTTTCTGAAGATTCTTGGGGAGTTATAGTACATTGAAATTATATTATGATGTGATGTCCATAGCATATGGTTATAGACAGCAATAAAAGTTTCTACCCTACTGCCTCACTAATATGCACACATGTAGCATCCATCTACCTANCCTATCTGTAAGGCTACCTATGTGTTGATCTTGATAATACAAATAAATGAATAACTGGATATGCAAAACCTCAAGGCTCTGAGATGATGTAACTACCTATAAAGAAATGCATACTGGAGATGGGACAGCAAACAAATGACCCTTAAAAGTGCCCAAGGTGAGAGAGAGACCATGAACAAGGACAAAAGTACATTTGGGATTATGTCAGGGAATTGTGCATAAGACAAACAAAAAGAGGCAGAGATCTAATGGCAGCGCATGAGCAATAGGCAAAAAAGAAAGAAAACATCAAATGCATGCACATATTTAGAGGAAAGACGTGTTCTGTGGAAAGATGAAGAGTAGTGAGGGAAACCAGGCAGGAGACAGAAGGCAAAAGTGCTTATTTCATCTTACAGGGGAGTGGCAGCCATCGGAAACACAGCCCATAATCATAGTAACCCAGTAACCAAAGCAAACATGAGGAGCAGAAATAGAAAAGAGAATAGAAAAGAGAAATCATGTGGCTATTTTCTTCCCTTTCAAGCTCCATTGTGTTTCCTTTTGTATTCTGCTTTCCTTGTCCTTTTATTTCCCTCTGAGAGGAACAAACAAGCAAAAATAATTTACAATCATAGATTATCAGTACCCACAGTCCATCTGTTTGGTTTCAAAACAGCAGAATGTGTGAGTGTTTGTATTTGGGGCGAGACTGTGGGCACTATTGTGTACCAATGAAATGATCCGATGTCTAAAATCCCGATTCTGTTCAGCTAAAAAAACAAATCCCACTTGTCCAGGCTATAATCCTTCTTAAAAACGCTCCCAGGGATTCAACGTAAAGAATCCCCCTTCGTTTTATGTTTTAAAAAAGTCAATTGCTTCTGGAATGAATATTCACAATACATGTCCCCACAAAGGACAGTGAATACAACCCAAAGGGAAACCGGTAAAGAGCCACTGGCTGGAGAAATTTGTGGAATTAGAAAAACCGGACTGGTTAAAATACATGACTGNATTCATTGTCGCAAAATGATTGGATTCATGTCTCATCAAATTTACATTGTGAGGACTGAATATAGTATGATTAGGCGTTATTTTAACAACTACATTAAAATACAATTTAAAATAAAATGGTCCTTCATATCATACTAATATCAGTGTTTTAAATAACAAAGGACATTTTTTTAAGGAAAGGATTAGCATTTTGTTTCAATCAGTACGAGCGATGAGATTCCAGTTGGGGTCTCAAAGATTCAGGATTTTATTAATATTCCAGAGATGCATTTGTGTTGCCTCTGGGTACACTGAAAAGCCACTTAAACCTCACTTAAAACAGCACTACAGGATCAAATTGATGTGCATCAACCATTTACAATAAAACTTGATTATTATAAAGGCATACATATTTGCATAATTACATGTTTGATTTTTTTGATAATGCAGCACACAAGACAAAATGTTGCTTCATGGAGCAACCNAGCGTCAGAAAGCACCATCTGCTGTGGTATTTAATGCACTGCACACTGATCAGAAATGTTGAAGACGGATTTGAGTATCAAAAGGAAAAAAGCTCCAGTGGTGTTTACTCAGGCTCTGGTCTGGCTGGCTGCATCACGTAGAAAGGAGAATAAAACGCAGGCACAACATGGTATGAAGAGGGAAGTCACACACGCCTGTAAACACAGAGATGAGTGGTTTCACGGGCAGGGGTAAGAGGTTTGGGTGTATGTTTATATGTCNTCACCCTTTGCATTTAATAACTCTGGATTCTATGTTTAGAAATGAAACACTTTAGAATAATTGTTCATGAATAGAGTCATCCTTGAAGCAGCTTCCATTATGTGAGTTTGGAAGGGAGAAGGAAAAAGTCTTCATTTTTCATTGTGTACTGAAATGAGATGGGAATGAAGATTATCTTAATGGAAGTAGTCACGATTTTTTCTTTGTCTTTCATTGTTAATTTATTTAATTTTGCTTAAGCAGTATTCCTCCTTTCTTATAATTACACAACTCATAATTGTAGCACATAAAAATTTAAAAATTTAAATATAAAAAATGGAGATTCCCTTTTCTGAAAAGACTATTTCTAGGAAAGGATTGCAAAGCCAAGAGAATGCACACACACACACACACACACACACACACACACACACAC
>LZPO01097996.1:17131-28642 GCA_001675575.1 Neotoma lepida
GCTTGTGGAGCTCAGAGAATAACTTTGGGGAATTGGTACTTTCCTTCCATAATGGACTTCGGAGATTGAACTCAGGTTGCAAGCACTTTGAGTCGTCTTGCTGGAACTGTCATGGAACCTGGTGGCAAGCTGTGCTGCAGTCACATCCAGCCACCCACACTCAATAAGACAACCGAAAGAGTCCATTAAAATGGGTGGGGAAGGAGATTTATTCGATGTGGCCACATTGGAAAGAGGAACAAAGAGATCCAGCAAAGCCCTCGAGTCCTTCTTCAGGGCCCTGAAATGAGAGCAAGATGGAAACAGAGGGCCAGGGGACATGCATGGCCAAGTGGTGCAGGTAATGCTCCCCACTTTCAGTATCTGGGCTTCATCCGCATTCTGTAAGGTGTCAGACAAGCTGCTAGAAATGTATGGAATCTCTTTCTACAGTGTAAGTTGCCCCTCTGTCTAGGGCCATTTTCTTCTCCAGGCAGTAGATTCCTGGGACCTTCCCATTTCTTTGTGTTCCAGTTGTCNCAATAGTCTGACTGTCCTCCTGAAAGACATGGTGTCTCTTCAGAGTTCTTTCATTTCTGCTAGGGCTGTTACAGAACTTCCACCTTACTTTTTGAGACAAAGTTTCTCACTGGAACTGAGCTCACCAGTTTAGCTAGGCTGGCTGGCCATGAGCTCCAGGATCTCCCTGTCTTCACTCCAGTACTAGGATTATACCCTTGCTCAGTTTGTGTGTGAGAGGTTAGATGGGTGCCAGAGATTGAAACTCACTACCTCATGTTTGTGTGCCAAGCAATTTTACTAACTAAACCATCATCCCTCATCACAAACAAGTTTTTCTCTCTCACAAGGGTGAATCCTGGATAAGTAACCTGCTATCAACAACAGTACTAATATTATATGTGACCAGCATTACTTCAAGATCTTTGTGGATAGTGTGTGTGTGTGTGTGTGTGTGTGTGTGTGTGTGTGTGTATGTGAAACTATATCCTCACAGTCAGTGCAAGTTTGATAGCAGTGTAGATTCTGGAAGCAGAGGGACAGCAAGCTTTTGAGCTGTAGGATTGATGAACCACTCTGGTTACTTGCTTTCTGGAAAGGAGTTAAAAGAAAACCCAACACTTAATCTCCACTACCAGCCAGCATCAGTTGCGGGATCTGTCAGTTGTGNCTTCCTGCTACTCCTAATGGCCTCTATATGGTTTTCTTTTTTGATTAGGTATGATCTGGTTGGATTTTTCAACTCATAAACACTTTCCTTGACCTCAGTGCTATAGTAGAAAGATCCCACATGCTGAAAAGTGGGTGTGAATCATGCTACAAATCCAGCCATGTGTCTGGNGAATAGCAGACAGTAGCATAGCAAAAACAATGAGGGGAGAAAACCTAGTCCACCAGTCACTCTAGAGCTGACTGTAAGTAGTACAGTCTTGCTCATCAGTTAAGAGCCTAACCTGGTCTCTACNTTCTAGGGAGTCCATNTGTAGAGTTTTCTAACCAGTTTTATTAGGTCAGTGATTAACTACCCCAAAGGAACAATGACATCCAATCACAGCTCCACATTTTGGCAAAGGGTTGGGGAAAGAAATGGACACTGACAGCTTTGAAGAATTGATCACCAAATCCATGCACTTACTTTGGGCATTCTAGTCCTCTCTAACCTGAAGACTCAATTGCATACACTGGGCCAGAAAACACAGTGAAGGGGCAAAACACCATAACTAGTGTTTTCTGGGGGTCTGATGAGATTCCTTCCATCTCCTTTTTAATAAAGGGTGCCTTCTCTCTGTGTCCTCCTCTGATGGAACAGGTCCCTTAGTTCTTTGTGATAGGGACAGCAATCTCTCAATGAGAGCAGAGCTGTGATGACCTATGCAGCCCCCCAGAAGTCCTACCTCTTAATAAAATCATATCCAGATGAGGTTTTAACATGTGAATTTGGGGGAATTGGAACAAAATTACAAAANTATTCAGATAAATACCTGAATCGTCAGCAAAATATCTTTTAAAATGTTTTTTTTCCTGTTTGTTGATAACTTAATTCTGAGGAAATTAGGCAAAAAGAGCTAGTCACTTCTAGGAGCGCATTCTGAGGACTTCTAGTCCTGTGGAATGGATGAGGTGGGAACTATAGCCACAGTAATCTCTGTTTATTCATATGGAGCCTTACAAATTAGACCTAAGTAGGAAAACTGTAAACATTTTGATTCCACCCCAAAACAGGAGGAAATTTAAACAGTAATAGATAAAAAGCATCAACATTGTAGGATTTAGGCTTTAGAAGGGCTGAGGAAAAGGCTGAGTTTCAGGAGAAAGATACATAGTCTTAAGTCCTCGTGTTCGGAAGATGTCTTTTTAATCAATGATTGATGGCAGTCTGCTCTCTCTTTTTGGGATGATCCACGTTTCTGTTTGAGCCTTTTTCTTGTTCTATTTTAAAGCACTGCATTATTACTATGAATGATTAGGATCCCTTCTAAGGATCACTGGTTCCCATTACTGCTGGACTTTTAACATCATCACCTCTATCCCTCATGCTCCTGTACCCTGCCCAGCCCATTACTGCTGGACTTTTAGCATCATCACCTCTATCCCTCATGCTCCTGTACCCTGCCCAGTCCTCTACATGTGGCTTGTCACCATCTCTTAATTCTGACAGCTACAGGAAAGCTGCTCCATGGCCACAAATACTTTAGTAAAATTTAAAAAGAAATAAGGAACTAATCAGCATTGGCTGTAGAAATTCTGTGCTAATATACTGCAAAATATTCACTGTAGGAGGTAATTTAATTGAGAAACAGAAACTTTATTAGTAGAATATCTGGGACTTCATAATGTATAAAGATCAGAGATTTGTGTGTCCCACGGTTCTGTAGAAATTCAAGAGGAGGAGTCACGTGACTCCTTATCAGGTCATAAGATGGCAGGAAGCATGGTGAGACACAGGATCGTGCACACTCAGGTTTCTTTTCTTCTATTTTTAATGCTACAAATCTCATCATGGGAGAACCAGTATTCTGACCTCAACTACCTCCCAATTACTCTCCAGAGGCCTCACCTCCAAATACCATCCACACATGAATTTAGAGATTAGATTTTTAACACATAAGCTTTTGTCAGTTGTATTAAAGCCATAGCAGGTAATTAAGGGCCCTTGGATGCTTCTGTCTTTGTTATAAGGAGCCTGCAGGGCTGGAATGATCAAGAGATCCACAGCCAAGCACAGGGCTGAGCTCCAGAAGTCCAGTTGAATAAAAGGAGGAGGGATTATATGAGCGAGGTGTGTGTGTGTGTCTGTGAAGATCTTGACCAGGAAACCCACAGAGACAGCTGACCCAAGCTTGTTGAAGATCATAGACTCTAGACCAACAGCTACGGAGCCGGCATAGGACCAACCTAGACCCTCTGCATGTGGGTGACAGTTGTGTAGCTTGGTCTGTTTGTGGGGCCCCTAGCAGTGGGACCAGGACCTGTCCCTGGCGCATGAGCTGGCATTTTGGAACCTATTCCCTATGTTGGGATGCCTCGCTCAGCCTTGATGCAGCGAGGAGGAGCTTGGTTTTGTCTCAACTTGATATACCATGCTTGTTGACTCCAACGGGAGGCCTTACCTTTTCTGAATGGAGACAGAGGAGGAGTGGATGGAGGGGGTGTAGAAGGGAGGTGCGGGAGGGAACAGGAGGAGAGGAGGGAAGGGAAACTGGTTGGTATGTAAAATGAATTTAAAAGTTTAATTTAAAAAAATCACCAAAATACAATTGTTGAGATTCAAACTCACTTTTGAAACACTTTATTCTGCCTTTTGTCTCAGGCACATCCTCCTCAAGCACGAAATATCCTAAGATAATTTCTTGTGATCCATGTCTTAATATCCTAGTGCTTTCTGCAAATAGATTTAGCTGATAGTT
The DNA here is from genome assembly GCA_001675575.1 of Neotoma lepida. Classification (NCBI taxonomy): domain Eukaryota; kingdom Metazoa; phylum Chordata; class Mammalia; order Rodentia; family Cricetidae; genus Neotoma; species Neotoma lepida. Next base: position 21,037 of record LZPO01097996.1, read on the forward strand.
CTTATTGTTTAAATTTCAAAAGATGCAATAAGCAGTAGTACATATATTTACTGTATGTCTCCTATTTTTTTAAGGTGTACCTAAAATTCATAGGACTCTGTGGAAATCTCTGTTACACTATGTCAAGACTCTAGTAGCTATGTAACTTTTGAGGAACTTTGGAACAACAAGATGCCTCTTGCTGCCAAGGCTGATGACCTGAGTTTGATACCTGGGAACCACATGGTGGTAGGAGAGAACCACCTCTTGCAAGTTGTCCTCTCACCTCTAAGTTCATGCCTTAGAAACACATGTACACACACATACACACACACACACACACACACACACACACACACACACACACCACATAAATGTGAAAATAAAAGAAAACCCAGGTTTATACTATTACTGGAGTTGGTAGTAGATACAAAAGAAGGAGAGTCAATGATATATGTTTCTACTTAATTAGTCAAATTTTCATTGGCTATCTTTTCAATGCCTCAACATTCTTCCCAGAAGCCTAGATTACTCTGTTCATTTTGAAATGATAAAACTCAGGCTCAAAACATTTATCTAATTTGTTCCTAGCCACCTAGAATCTTTGTAAGAATCAAAATGTCAAACATGTTGTATGACCCTACACTTGCTCCTCAGTTTCTTACATCAGGCTTCATATTTTAAAGACTGCTGAGTTTAGAAGCACCAGACCTTAGCAGACATAGCTCTTTCATTTTTCCCTGTGTCACCAGGAGCAGTTCCATGAAACTCTCCAAAAACTTAGTCTTCTCATTCATAAAATGGAAATATCATAACTTTAGATGGAGCTAAGAAGGGAAAACAAAAACAAGCATATAAAAACAGTTTGGAAAGTTATACAAATGTTAGATACTGTAATGGATATTGAATATGGTCCAATAATCTCAACCGTCTGGTTTTCTATTTTCTCCTCTACACACACACACACACACACACACACACACACACACACATATCTTATACACATCTAGATGTGTATAAGAGACAGCACACACACTGGTACAAATTTTGTACATATGCACCGGTACATATGCAAAGTAAACTATTGGATAGGAAAGGTGCATTTACAAAACCATTTACTATATAGTCACTGGATTTGTACACAACTTACCAAGAACTCATCCATTTACATGAAGTGAAAATATATTATGGAAGGCCCAAGGTAAATGAGCCTCTCTGTATCCAGTCTAAGATTGAGCCTCTCTGTATCCAGTCTAAGATTGGTGGAAATAGTGTTTCCATGTGGATATCTGAAATCATAGTGATAGAGACACACTGGAAATCGTATTCAACAAGGGCAATGAAGATCTGAGGTGACTGAATTACAAGGGGGAGGGAGATACACAGAGAAACTTGGTCATAAGAAACCAAAAGATAGATAGATAGATAGATAGATAGATAGATAGATAGATAGATAGATAGATAGGAAGGAAGGAAGGAAGGAAGGAAGGAAGGAAGGAAGGAAGGAAGGAAATTAAGTAAGTATGGGCTGGTGAGACAAAATCATTATATATGCTACTGATAGCAGCTAAGGCTGAAAATTGCAAGGCAGAAGAACAATTATTTACAGCTACCAAATGATAGTACTGTGACTGGCATGGTGAACTTGAGAGTCAGAAAGACACAGAGAAGCACACAAAGAGGATAGAGTCAGACCAAAATCCGTAAAGTGAGATTCCTGCCTATGAAGTTTCCTAGTCTCTGAAATTGTCTCTCATAGCAACCTTGGGGAAATATCGCTTTACATTTATACCAAGTGAGAAAATGAGCTTAGGAGTTTATTGTAAGAAAAGGTAGAGGTAACTGAGGGGGCATATGAAATGGGTTGGATCCTCATCCTCTCTGTCCTTAATAGCAGTATGAAATGTCTTTAGTGGTAAATCCTAAACCTTTTGATTGTATTCTATTAAACAAAAGTGACATCCTATGTATCAGATGGTGATAACTACCATTCTTACCACAGTGTTCCCCTCCAGTGATTCTATGAATGGTGAGATGAACCAATATTTTATGTAACTAAATGTTTCCATAATTTCCAAACACATGCACGGNTGTGTCAAACTGTTGAACTGTCTCCTAACATCACACAGATGAGTGAGATTAAATTTCATTTTATTAAAAAGTAATTTTAGGCATTTAGCACCTCATACCAGGAAGAACAAAATAATGATAAGGACATATATTACTATGCTACTGTGTGAAAATNTAAAATATTTGCCTGTGCTTAAACCTTTGTAGTTTGGCTTAAAAGAAATAAATTTGCTGTGGATCCATGTAATTAAAGACTGTCTCTACTGTATTTGTTATTAACAATTTAAAAGAATAAGCTAGGAATATATAGATGTTATCCTCAAACAACCACAAATGAGAAAAATAATGTTTCCCCTAAGACCCAGGTTTTAGAATCATCACATGGTAGCTGGAAGCAAAGATCCATGGGGCATTTGAAGAGTGATGGTTGATTTCCACTTTCAACTCATAGTTTGGAGCCCAGGGTTAAATTTCAGTATTGTATGAATGAACATATTCAATCCTGAGCTCTTCTAGTTCCAGACCCATTACTGAAGTATTTTACACTTAATCATAAATTCAGCAAATTACTGATGGTGTGAAAGGGCTGTTGGACCAGAGACTAGAGTCAACTCCTTTTCAAACANACTTGATGTTCATAACTAAGGGAAATATGGCCACTGATCAGTGGAGGAAATTACANGCCCAAGTACACAAATTAGTTATTTTGTTCCTAAATCTTAAAAGCCAGAAAGACACAAAAGACATTCTGACCCTTTCTCTACCCAAAACTGACCCACATGCACATCACAGTGCTCTCTCTCTTTCCCTAGCCATGGGCTTCTACTTATGTTAAGATTTAGCCCACTGTTAAGAATTGTACACACACACACACACACACACACACACACACACACACACACATACTATGTCAATATATATTATATACAATATATGTACTATACATAAAAAAGTGGAGTATTCCTTTAATCCCAGAATTCATGAGGCAAAAGCAAAAGAATCTGTGAGTTCAAGGTCTATGTAATGAACTCAAGACTAACCAGGGTTACATGATAAGACCCCACCTTAAACAAAATGGTGTATTTCGTAAATTGCTGAATCAGGAATTTTAATTTTGTTTACCTCTTATTACATATAATAAAAAGGAACATTGAAAAAGCATTTAAAACTTGTTTACGGTGTTTATAGACATGCCTGCATCTTAAGAACAAACATGGTATTGGGAATATATTAACCATTCTTAGGATGAAATTATTAAGTTTATGGATAGCCAGAAGGAACCTGAGCTTAGACTGTGTGTAACTTTGCATTAGTATGTATTTATATGTCTTATACACACACACACACACACACACACACACACATATATATATATATACATATATATATATACATATATATGTTAGACAGGGCATGTCCTCTCCTTTTCCCTTGTTCCCTTCATTTTTCTTCTCTCCTGTCTTCTATTTAATCTCTGTGTCTACCAGCCCCGCCTATCCCTCTCCTGCCCAGCTATTGACAATTCAGATTTTTATTAGACCAATCATGTACCTTAGGCAGACAAGGTNAAACAGCAACACATCTTTATATAATTAAACAAATGCAGCATAAACAAATGTAACACACCTTTACACACTTAAAGTAGTATTCCNCAACACAGGAAGATCACATTCTTATATAAAATGAAACGCTATTTGCATATAACCAGTGAATTCCTTCCATACAGTTGAAATCATCATTGATACCNCTNGTGCCCAATACACTGGAAACGCTGTGCAACTGTGTTGATCAGGGAATACTGACAAGAGAACAGTCAATACATGTTGAATACAGATGCAACCTTTATAGACTTACCTATAAAATATATAAATGGGAAAGACTGGAGGAGCAGTGGCTCAGAGGGTAGTTGTACCCGCAGCCAAGCTTGACGATCTGAGTTCAGTCCCTGGGACCCACATGATGGAAGNAGAGTACCAATTCCTGTAACTTGCCCTCTGACCTCCATGTGCATCCTGAGGCACTTGCAAGTGTGCATATACACAAATAAATAAAAGTGACAAAAAAATTTAAAGAGTGTCTAAATGAGTACAATATGAGCATGAGCCTGGGGAAGAAGGGTCTGGGAAATTGCAGCAAGTTACAAATGAGTGTCCTCCACTAAACTGCATTGCTTGGATTCAGTGTTCCATTCAGCATATGGCAAAGTCTAGTTCTTNTNTGGAACTTTCTGGAATATAATTTATTTTATTTTTAACAAATCTGTCCAACCTGTGGGTGGCTGAGTCTCTGACTTTATACTTTGTCCCTTGCGTGGGTTGAGACAAAGTAACTGAAGAAAAGGATCCAGGTCACCAGGAGCCAGAGCTGGGAAGGATGACAGACTTATAGCCAGCCTGCAGTATTTTATGNTACAAAAGTAGGAGTCTCTCCTTTCTGTCTCCTTGTGTATCTGTTAAATTCTGTGCAGCATAAAATTGACTGTGAGCAGTTTTTCTGTTTGTTTTTGTTTGTTTGTTTGTTTGAATTGTACTTATACTATTTGGAGTCTGTTCTGGGGTGGGGGTGATATTTATTTACTGTTATTCTGGTGTTGAATTATAATTTTGGTTATTTTTTTTTGTATTAGAAAGCAAGGGGACTAAATTCTATGTCCAGTTTAATGTAGAATCCTTGCAGCTCAGCTAGTGGGAGGTAATTACAGAACATCAGTTGGATAAGCGTTGAAGAACAAGGTAAACTACNTATCTTCCCCTAAGATGTCAAGAAAACAATAGAAACCTCTGGACTGCTCCTTGAGCATAGTTCATATCAAAGGCTTTCCTGTTAGTGCATGAGTTCTATGAAACTGATAAAGGCAAAACCAAACTAGCTTGCCTAGGTTTACTGAAGACCATTGTCTTTATTCTCATAGCTGGTCTTCATGGTAAGCAGTTAATTTCTAAGTTCACCCTNAACATTGCAGCATTAGATTATACATATACATATATATGGCTCACAGGTATTTAAAATGCTAACTTGATATTCCACTAGGACCCTGGAATTGAAGCAGACATAAGGTACTAGAATGCTCTCTTCCTCTGATATTTGAGTCATGGCAACCACAGATCCCTAGGTAAGCAATATAAACAAGCACGGCCTGGGGCTCCTAGCATACATTCTGGCCTTATGGTAACCATCACAGTGTTTCTTGTGACGCCAAAGGTCTTGTCAGAATCTCTTAGGGTTGAAATGTATGACCAAGAGAAGCCTGGTTCTCTGTTCCTCCATTGATGCTTAGAAATGTTGCTCTTCTGTTTCCCAAACTCTTTGCACTGGGTTCTCATTTAGTTTCAGACCTGGCTGCAAGATGCCCACCTGAGTACCCCTGGAAACACTGGAGTTTTCATTCTGTGCACAATTCTCATTTATTGGATAGCTGCTCNAAGAAAGATTCATTGTGCATAATTCACTGGAGTCCTTGCTGTCTGGTATTATTGGCCTCTCCTGGGGCTAGGGAGGCAAAGCTGAACTCCTGGTGCTGAAGTTCTATGGCAGGAGATAGTTTTGTTTCTGGGATCAAGGAGTTCCCGAGCTGAGAACACGTTTGTTTCCTAGATCAAGGGCAGGCACTGCAGGTGCCCAGGAGCATGTCCTACAAAGGCTGAGACTGAGCACTCCTGCTGTCAGTTCCCGTCTCCCCAGCCTTCAAGGAACACAGAGGCAAACCAAACACATTTTATTGAGTGGAATTTACACCAAGCTCCTGAGGATTGGGCAAGCGAGTAAATAACATTTTCCTCATTTATTATGTTGCTGCCTCTTTGTGAACTACCTCATCGGATGTGAGGCCAGTGAGCAGCCAAGCTCTGAGTAAATAATATCATTAATTCAAATAGAATAAAGTGTGAAACATGACCCAGTCCAAGCTACTATATATATATTTTAGAAAATTAGAATGATCTCATGCGAAAGTGACAGCAATGTGCTATAATTTAGAAATATATGAATCTTCCAGGGTTCCCAAGATAACATTTTTATGTGCTGATGAAATCTAGATAATATATCTTCTTTAAAAAAAATAACCCTTCTGCCCATAAAATACCTTTATTAGAGTTTACTGAGTTTACAAAAATGGGGAGTAATGTCTGGAGTGCCTATTAAAGTATGGGTCATTGTGTGATAGTGATGATTGAGTATATTATTAAAAATCGTGCTTGCACAAAGCAGAAACAACACTATCTTTGCAAAGATCCACACTGAAAATAAAACATTTAAATTCTAGAGATTATATATCCAGTCAAATTTGTTTTTGTTGAAAATGACTATTATTTATTATTTCATTTTATTCTTGTTTCATTTCTCTTCTTTAAACTCCCTCTTGGAGACTTTGGACCTTTGGGCCTTTTTCTATAGGTAGCAGCCAGTGAAGCCCAGGAGAGCTGGTGCTGTAGTCATGCCTGCCAGGGTCAGAACGCTCTTCACCAGCTTTTGTTGTTGACTCTGACCAGTGCAATCAGCTCCCCATCCTGCAGTGCCACCGTAGCTGGTGGGAGGGATGGTGGAAATCCTCATTTTCCACAGGCCAGGTGAGAAGAAAGATTATCATTTGCTATTTCTCACACACATGTCTACAAGGCTTTTCTCCAGACCCAGAATCAGCTGATTTTTGGCCAAACTTTATAACCAGAGGATCTCTGGTCAGACAGGTGTCAAGAATGCATTTTATCATTGCCTAATGATTTGGTAACTGTGTGGCTTCTCTTCAATAAAGTGACATGTAAATNAAAAATTAACCAGTATAAAACAGCAAGCAGTTGAAAGTCCTGAAGTGAGGCCCTGTGTACACAGAATACTTCCACTCAGGGATCTGGAACCTGGAAATTTCTCTATAAGGAAGATANTGGCATAGCATGTTTGACAGAAAGACAAAGCATGATCTTAGTGTGACTGCATTAGGTTGCTGCACACAGACCTGGGCTTCTCTGAATCACCAGTGTGCATGTGCAGTTGGGAAGCTGGCGAAGGCTCAATGATGCTAGAAGAACTTTGGCCCATAAAGCATATTTTAGCCTCTGTTAAATTGTGAAGTTCTAGAGACATTTAAACTTTTGGATCAAATACTTTTCATAATTAGAAACTAGAAGAAGAAGAAGGAGAAGGAGAAGAAAGCAATTGCCTCTACTTTCCTCCTTGCTTAAAGGAACTCTCTAGTGAATTCACCCATTTGGGGGATTGATCAGGACATTCAATTCAATGCTAAATTCTGAACTCAGTCTAGTTATTGACTTTGTTTCCTTCTCTTTGAAAAAAAAAGAAATGTTAGTAGAATTACTTTTAAGACTTCTGAAAAGTGAGCTTTCTCTTATGTGTTCTGGGAATGAGATTTCGGTTTGGTTTGGATTTAAAAGACTATCTAAGGACTGAAGAGCTGGTTCAGCTGGGGAAGTGCATGTCCTTGGAGCATGATGACCTGAGCTCAGAGACTCCCCACTACTTTAAGAGCCAGGCATGTCTTCATTTATCATGGTATCTCTTTCCTTGCTATCTTACTGTGTCCCTGTTCCTACTCGAACCTCCC
>LZPO01097997.1:0-14467 GCA_001675575.1 Neotoma lepida
TGTGCAATGGTAATAAAGAAAGAAAAGGAGATCATAGATTAGAGAAAGTTTAGAGAAGTTACAGAAGAAGTTGAATGGTGGGAAAGAGAATAGCAGAAATGATGCATTGCAGTATTCACATATAAACATATAAACTGCCCCAAATATAAAAACCAATTACATTTTTAAAATCATGAAATAAAAGGGTAAACAGGAAAAAAATCTGTAACAACTGCTAAGAACATGATAGAAATGCAAACTAAAATTACTATGAGCTAAGAAATCATAAATTTAAAACTTGAAAAAACATACACCTAAACATTATTGTTTAAATATAAAAGCATAGAAAAATAGTTACATAATCAAATACTCAGATGGAAGTTACTTATATATTTATTTCTAATAGTTATCTGAGAATTCAGACTATGAACATTTTTATTGATCAAAGTGATACACTAAAAATGAAAATCATATTCTTAGAGAGTACATAAAATACTATAAATATTTATGTAAATAATTTGTCTTACAAGTATACATTAGCCTCCTATGGAAATACATGGCAGTGATGATATATATTAAAATTCAATAACATCTGTTCTTCAGCTAGTCTGACAGATAATATGTTTGGAATAGGAGCCAATAAAATTTAATCAATTCACTTATGGTGTATAAGGCCATGATCCTGTAATTTCAGCTGAGATAGACACTGAAATTTATGAAGATGGTTATTAGTTTAATCATCATTTAAGAAACAAGGCTGATCTGACTNAAGGTCTTAGCATATGCAATACTTTTTAAAGCATTATGCTTACACATAGATACATGTTCAACCATTGAATATTTCAGAACATAAGTTACTGCATTGTTAGGTAAAAATAAAATTTGAAGCATTTTTCTGATGTGAAAATACGATTAGAACCTACTGTGTGAAAAGAAAGACACAGTATTTTCAATTGGAAAGTATGTCAAACACTCTGAATGTGGGTCTACTGGGTTGAGGAAGAGGCAGCATTGAAAGACAAAGAAATTGGTTTTTTGTTTGTTTGTTTGTTTTTTTGTTTTTCGAGACAAGGTTTCTCTGTGTAGCTTTGGCGCCTTTCCTGGAACTCACTCGGTAGCCCAGGCTGGCCTTGAACTCACAGAGATCCGCCTGCCTCTGCCTTCCGAGTGCTGGGATTAAAGGCGTGCGCCACCATCGCCTGGCGCTTTAATTTTTTTACTTGTTTTCNGTTGGGAAATGAGATCACTAAGGTGGCAACATTCTCAGATGGCTCTGCATTCCTGTCCAGATGTCCAAGTTGTGAGGAAATACAGTTGCTTGATTGCTCTGTGGGGCTTGTGAATATGATAGACTTTTCCTATGAATGGACTATTAAACATACAGATTTTGCTGGGGGGGTTGGTTTTGGTTTTTTAGATACACTTCAGGCTGAGAGAAGGAAATTATTATGAGTGAAACTATCATGCTCAGATCAGATGAGACATTAAGAAAAGTTGGAGATATTGAATGGTAAAGAATGTAGCACAAGCCTATACATAGCAAACTGTCAAATTGGCCAGAGCTCTACATGCCAGTCCACAGGAAGACCTTATAGAAGCTGGGAGTCTTCCTACGCTGATAACTAGAAAGTGGAGATCTCAACCTTTTAACCACAGGGGATTCAGTTCTGTGTCATGTTGAGCTAGACAAGGATTGTGAGTCTCAGATGAGAGTACAGCCCCACACCTTCATTGTACCTCTGAGCTCCTCAACAAGGCACCAAGCTGGTCTGTAAAACCATTCAATAAGAACTGAAATAATTGATTAGGGACTGAAATAAGCAACTAAGTGTTAAAACTCCTTACACCAAAATAAAAGAGCAAATACAGTTACTTTAAGGCCCTGTGTATTTTCAGTAATCATTGTAGACGGTGAAATAGCAGTGAATCCAAGTGCAACAGAACTATTTTGGGGATTAGCATCATTTTCAATATGCACGGATTTAAATGACCTAGGAGCCACGCCTCTGAGCATCTCTGTGAGGGCAGATTCCAGAGTGGATCAAGTAAAAAGGAATAATCCACCAGAATGTGAGAGTGTGGATGAAGCAGCAAATTGCCTGTGGGCCCTGACTTTATAAATGGGATCAGGAAGTGGAATGAGATGTTTTACCTCTATGGTCTATAATTGGGAAGTAGAGGCAGATAGTTAGACATGTAAGACCATATTTCACTTCATAGCTGTGTTAGTCAGGGTTCTTTAGAGTAACATAATTTACTGAATAAATCTCTCTCTATATATATATGTTGAAAGTTGATGGATTAGAATGATATAATGCCTGGCTATGAATGAACAGCCCAGTAATCCAGTAGTTGCTCAGTCCACAAGGCTGGATGTCTCAGCTCGTCTTCAGTAGATACTGGAATAGCAAAAAGTAAGCTCTAATGCCAGTGAAGACATAGACTTGCTAGCACAGGGAGAGCAAGCAGTCGAAGATCAAGGCTTCCTTCTTCCATGTCCTTATATAGGCTTCCAGCAAAAGGTGTGGTACAGCTCAGANGTAGGTTTTCCCACTTGAAAAGATATGGATTAAAGATATGTCTTCCTACCTCAATATCCAGATTAGAAGTGGATATTCCTACTTCAAATTAAGCAAATGTCCCTCACAGGGGTGCCCACAATTTTTGAGTTCAGACATAGTAAAATTAAAAACCAAAAATTGCCATCATGATAGCAGGTCCAGGGCCCACCTGGTTTATAGAAGATTCTGTCAAACAAAGCAAAAATAAAAAAGAGAAAAATGAGGACATCATATGGGTTCATTCTTCCAACTCTCTTTTCCTTTTGAATGTGGCCAGTCACTCATACTCTAGGCATCATATATTCCCAGCAATGGACCTTAAATCTGTGAGCTTAAATAAAACAATTCNCCCTCAAGATGCTTCTTCTAAAATATTTAAGCACAGTATAAGAAGATATATTCACCGTCTTTTCCTTGCAGGTGTGTGATGCTGAACCTGTGTCAGGCTACACACAAACATANTATTGTAAAACTAGAAATTAAGAAAGAAATGATAGTTATTTTTCCTAATAAAATAAAACCCATGTGTGAACTAGAGAACAATAGCCATATTTAGCAACAGCAAATTGAAGAAAAGGTGTTGACATTTTTAAGAATATATAAACTGCCTGTGAAGTGGAGAACAATAACCTATGACTTTATTTTACTAACACCTTCAATAGGTTTATGCATATGTCTTTATTCTATTTTTAAATTGTTTTTGATAATTTAGTATTTATTTTTGTACTTGTGAAAAAATATAAATCCTTAATTTTTCAGTGTTAAATACTGGAAAACAGGCAAGAGTAATATTAGTAATGTATCTTCTTTATATAGCTTTCATTACATATAATTAATAATAGTCAATACCAACATTATTACACATTCATAGACAATTCATTCTGCTTTCTCCTAATGAGAATGGAATAGGCATCACTCAAACATAACAATATAAAAGAAAAAATATATGTAAATCACAATTTTCTTTTTTGTTATCCATACAGTGAAAAACTAAAGGATAATCGATATCTAAGGAGGATAACATTTCTAAGAACTACTGAAAATAGAAAAAGAAACAAAGAATGTATTCATTTATATACTACCCTTGTTAGTAAGAAGATGCAATTATTGCTACAGAAAGAGAAATAAAACTTCCTTCCTGGCAAATGGACGGAACTAGAAAAAGATCATCCTGAGTGAGGTAACCCAGACCCAGAAAGAGAAACACGGTATGTATTCACTCATAAGTGGATAGAAGGTGTAAAGCAAAGGATAACCAGACCACAGTCCACAACTCCAGAGAAGCTGGGTAACAAGGATGACCTCAAGAGGAATGCAAAGATTGACTTGGGATGGGGAAATAAATACGATCTCCTGTGTAAACTGGGAGATGGAGGCAAGAAGAGTAGAGTGAGAGGATGGGGGATAGGAATATGAGGGATCAGAATGGTCTAGTTCAGGGAGGAACATAGAGAGAAAGCCAGGAAGAGGTATCTTGATAGAGGGGGGCATTTTGGGGTTAGGGAAACCTGATGCCAGATAAACTCCCAGGAATCCACAAGGATGATTCCAACTAAGATTGCTAGCAATAGTGGAGAGGGTTCCTGAACTGGCCATCTACTCTAATCAAATTGGTGACTACCCTGTCATCATAGAACCTTCATCCAGTAACTGATAGGAGCAGATGCAGAGATCAACAGCCAAGCACTGGACCAAGCTCTGGGAGTCCAGCTGAAGAGAGGGAAGAGGAATTATATAAGCAAATGGGGTCAAGGTCATAAGNGGTAAATCCAAAGACACCACTGACCTGAGCTCATGGGAGCTCATAGCTAGGGAGCGTGCATGGAACTGATCTGTGCCCTCTGCATGTGGATGACAGTTGTGTAGCTTGGTTTGTTTGTGGCGCCCCTACCAGTGGGACCAGGATTTGTCCCTGGGACATGAGCTGGGTTTTTGGAACCTCCTCCCTATGGTTGGATGCCTTGCTCAGCCTTGATGAAGAAGGGAGGAGCGTGGTCCTGCCTCAACTTGATATGCCATGCTTTGTTGACTCCCATAGGAGGCCTTACCCTCTCTGAAACATGAATGGGAGGGGTGGTCGAAAANGGTGGAGGGAGGGGATTAGAGACAGGATGGAGAGGAAACTTGTTGGTATGTAAAATAAATAAATTAAAAAAAAAACTCACCTGCCTTTATGACACTGAATACCAACACACAATATTTAATATATTAATTTTCCCGTGTGTATAAAATTAAAAATAAAATGAAGCATAATTTACATATACCTTATTACCTCAAACTTATTTTGCTTCAATGAACCATATGACCTTTCTCTTTTATAAATAATGAATATAGTACTATTTATTTTTGAAATTACTATTTTAAGTTTTTTCAAACAATAAACTTTTTATACTATTGAACTTCCAACGACTCTTAGATCTTCTGAATAGAAAAGTTGTTTCTGAGTATAAAATCAAAATACTGAATTTTTGAGGAGAAGAGGTGACTAGCAGCAAAAATAACCTCAGTGATTTAAGATTTTACATTTGTGTTCTCTATGAAGCTCTTTCTCATTGTAAACATCTAAATATTCCTTTATGTTTACTAGGTTGATGGAACATTATTATTCTAATTTTATTTATAAGAAAATAAGGTACAAATTCATTGCTTTCTGCTACAAATCCTCATCTCATTGAAATCAGTGTATTTGTGAATGCAATATTTTCACATAAAATTAATGCAAGTAACAGAATTTTGTATGAGATTTAAATATTTTTAAACCTTNATAGATACTTGCTCTGTACAAGTTACAATTTTAAGTTTTAAAAGCATCACCTTAATTACTCACTGATAATAAGTGAAGAACTGGAGACTAGAACCAGGAACCAACTTNGTATTACCAAGAACATAGACGATTACCAATACAATGTTTGAGTGCCTTTAAATTGTTATAAATACTTGAAAACTAACAAGCAGCTTGAAAATTAGCCCAGTAACATATAAAGCATGAAATGATAATTGATACACTCTGTGTATAATACATATTTATATGTGTGTAGTTAGGGAGCAACAGCTTATGCTGTATATCCAGAAACATCTTTCCTCTAATCCCTACTTCATTCCATGCTAATTACATCTTAATGTGATGGGTTTATGGATGATTTTCCTTATCCTTTTAAATGTGCTTAGGGTACATTTGAAAACTCTGTGCTGAGTATCTATTACTACACAAAACCTAATTAGAGCAGTGAGCCCAAGTTGGACATATGCACAGTTACTCAATTTTCTCTACAGTTCCTCATTTTTGAAAGTAGATAGTTATTAATCATTATATTTTGAATAATTAGTTTAGTATTGACTTACCAAAGAAAAATTTATTATATTTTTATCCTGCTTTTTGTTACTTAAGAGATGGAAGAAATATCAAAGAACATGAACGATGTTATACTGAATTTTAATGTAATCGTTTTAGTAATTTACATTTGCATCTGAGTCATTGTATTTGTGTTGGAATGTTTCTAGAAGAGGCCTGCATATGATCCTCAAGAAGTTTTATAAAGAGGCCCACTGTCAACTCTAGCCTTCCTTATAATTTTCTCTGACATTCTATGAATGAAGTAGTCATTTAAAAAATACAAATTTCATTATGAAAATGTACTATTTTGTTTTTTAAAATGGTATGTTTAAATCTTCACATGCTACTTAATATTTTTAAAGATTTGTTTTATTTTATTTGTGTGTGTATATGTGTATATATCTCTGTGTGTGTATATCTGTGTTTCTGTATGTGTTTTCATGTGCAAGTGTTCACATCTGTACAGTTGAATACCAGACAGGTGCCTTTGAATGTCTGAAGAGGGCATCACATCCCTTAAAGCTGGAATTAGGGGCTTTAGAGAGTCTGCGCACATGGGTGTTGGACCTGAACTCTGATACTCATGATTGAGCAAGAAGCCTTCTTAATATGATTGCCTTTTCGCCAGCTCCACTTAATCTTCAGAGGAACCAACAGACTGGGAGTCTTCGCNGGCTTAAATCTAGGCAATGACAGGCAACTAAAGAACATGGAGGGCAGAAGAAAATAACCTCCTCAGGAAAGATTCCCCAATTGATTATCTAATACCAAGCTGTTATCCCTGAAATCCCATTGGATTGAACAGATTATATTATTTACATATATATATATAATACATTATAATTATGAACATTTGTAACTAAATTAAAGAAAATTAGACAGTAGGCTAAAAAAAGAAGACAGTTAACATTTTTTTAAAAATGTTAATAATAAAAAAGAAGAGAACACAGAGAGCCCAGCATTTGATACAACAGGCTAAACTTCACAGAAGACCTTACTAGAGTCTTTTTCAGTAGTATGCTTTAAAAAAAAAGTAAAATGCCTCATAAGTGCAAACTTCTGGTTAAGAAGGTTGATTTGAAGCTGTTAGCATGTGTCCCAATGAAGAAATATTAGAATAAGAAAGATCAGGTTGGGTTGTGTGTGTGTGTTGTTGTTGTTATTGTTGTTTTGTTTTGATTATATTTTTGTTTGCTTGTTTGTTTGTTTGTTTGTTTTACAAATGTCAAATACAAAAGAAAGCCCACAATTCTTACAAGTCTCAAGTCTAGTTGTGTGTTTTTGTTTTTGGGAGAATGGGTTACCTGTCTTTGTTAAGGTGTTTATTGCTATCATAAAATATCAGGAATTAAAAATAGCAACTTGAAGAGGAAAGGGCTTTTTTCATCTTATAGCTCTCAGATCATATTCCATCATTGAAGTAAATCAGGACAGGAACTCGAGGCAGGAACCTNGAGGTGCTAACAATTATGATGGGATGATAATTACTGCCTTGCTCTCGTGGGATACTCAGACTTTCTTGTACAACAGAGAACCACTTGCTTAGATGTGGCAAAGCCTGCACTGAGCAGTCCCCTCCACATAATCATTAGTCAAAAACATGCCCAAAAGACTTGCCATAGAACAATCTATTAGAAGCATTTTCTAGATTGTAGGCCCCTTGCATAGTTGACTATATAGCATATACCAAGTTGACATGAAACTAACCAATGTATCATCAGTGGAGAAGAATCTTCCCAGCTCTAAAATACTTTGTCCAGTCACCATAGGGGAAGCTACAGTTTAAAGTTGAGCTATACTGGAGATCAAGAGGAAGGAATAATCATGAGTCAGGGAATAACCATGAATTTAACCTTAAACAGGTTAAATTCTCTTTGGAGAAAGTTCTAGAGAACAGGAAAAGAAAAAGATTGACAAGTTGAAATGTGTTGTTGGCACAAGGTACTTCAGGGAAATATAGCTTTCCCTTCAGTGCCTTGGAGCAGACTCCATCAACTGAGAAAGCTCTGGAGATTGAAGGCTGAAAGCCTGAAAACAATGAGTAGATTAACCTCTGGAGACATCTATGTGCCATAGAATTCAATGGTATAAACTCCAAGAGCACAGAAGCTCCAGCGGGATACTAGACACCCACAGATACATCATTCTGGCACAGTGATTAATAGGTAACGGGTTCTGAAATGCAAAGAAGGGACCACCTGGAGAGATCTCAGCACAGTAGTCTNTCCCTTCCTCTTAACATCCTGCAGACATCAGAGCCTAGAACATTAGCCTCCAGAAAGTACAACTCAGGAAGTCGTGAGAGGCTGGAAAGTCCTGCCCATCTTTAAAGCTGCAAAAAGGTAAGTTTGGCCTGCAGAGGCTGTATACATAAATCAGGACAGATACTAAAGTAAAACAAACTCTGGTCATCATCTTATTCTTGCCAAATACAGACCNATTTCCATGACAAAACAGAAATGAAAAGATCCCACACATTAAATAAATCTCCCCCTTCAGCATATAGTCTACAGTCTGTAATTTTTTGAGACCCAGACAGAAGGTGATATGTCCTTTTCTCTCTGTGTGTGTGTGTGATTTTTATTCCCACTTCAGCAACATTTCCTCTTTATTTTTCCTTTTCTAATGTTTTTAATAGTGTATTTCTCTTATTAAAAAGCTTTTTATTCCTTTCTTATATTTACCTGATAATCTTCTAAGTATTTATTCATTATTAAACAATCTGCTCTCTTTTCCTTGTCTTTATTCTGTTTAATGATTTTATTTTTTGAGAAATTTAGACATTTGCACTGTATCTCCATCGCTCACACCTCCCATCACTTTTTCATTCCTACTCTTATCAGCTTCCCTCACAAAAATTCATGACCTCCCTTTTATTATGATTTTTGTGTGTGTATACCTATGCCAGTGTGAAAATGGGAAATTTCACATGGCCCTACTGTAGACTAAAGGTCTCTGTGGTCTTGCCCCGGCCCTGCAGTCAGGACAAATCTCTCCCACCCGTGTCACACAGCTGCTTGGTCCCAAATAAACACACAGAGGCTTATATTATTTACAAACTATAATGTGCTAGCTAGCTCTTATATCTTAAATAAGCCTATTTCTATTAATCTATGTTTTGTCATGTGTTCTGTGGCTTTACCAGTCTGCTGGCATGTTTTTCCTGCAGTGGCGGCTGGCATCTCTCTCTACCTTCTTTCTGTCTGTCTTTCTGTCTATCCCTTGGATTTCCACCTGCCTCTAAGCTGCCTTGCCATAGACCAATGAAGATTAGTTTATCAACCAATCAGAGCAACACATATTCACATACCCCCCAGCACCTTACCATTACATGAAGAGATACGGTAGACAGTGGCTGCTGAGAGAGGGAGAATCAGCATCTTCCTCGAACGAGTTCCCATTAAGTTATTCAGTCTCAAGGAGTCTGTCCTGGGCACATGAAAATATGAACAATCCTATACATACTGTCCATATAGGATATATATATATATATGTATATATGTATATATATTCAAACATATCAAACAAACAAAATAAAGCCCAGAAAAATATAAAAATATAAAAAAATTTTAAAAAGCAAATGTCCAATTAATATTTGAAAAAAAGAAAGTGTTTTATATCTTTAGCCATTTGGTATATGCAAATTACAACTACGTTTACTCTATCTTTCCCTAATCAGAATGGTTAATATCAATAAACAGACAACAAAAGCTGATGGATATTTTATTTATTATTGGGGAAAAAGATAAAGTATTTTACTCTTCAGGTTATTGGAGAGAAAAATCATAACCACCACACCTTGCTAGAGAACACACATCCACAAAACTGAATGGCTAACAAGAGNTGCCCACAGAATCAACAATGGCATGACTGACCTTGAGGTCACCAAACTTTTCAGATTAGATCTGGGGCCCACTCAGATACACTTGCCTTGTGCTATGACCCTGGCCAAAAGCCTATGGTGCAAGGCCATATGACCAGCAGGAAGAAGAAGAATACTGTGAAATGGCATCTTCTGATTATGATGTGACCATTGTAATCCTGAAGACAGTATAGCTCTGACCTCTTGGAAATGTCTTATGAAAACAAGAAAGAGAGATAGAGAGAGAGGGGGAGCAAACAAAGGAATGAGGGGTGGAGCGGGGAAGCGGGAGTCGCATGTGTGTGAAGAGCTGAGAGAAGGTAATGGAGCTGGAGGTGAATATGATGACAACATATAATATACAAATGTGATATGCTCAAAATAATATATACATATATTTGTTATATATAGATGTCAAAGGTCTTCTAGTAATAAAAATGATTTTCAGTAATTAAATTAAAAATTAAGAATAAAATGGAACAATTGTTATATACCAACAAACTAAACCTGGCAGTGACAGTGTAATCTCACATTGTATTAAATACAATTTCAATACACATTTTTACTGTAGTTCTACATACATTTTTTTCATGAAATCACAAAATACGCAGGAACAAAATGAAAGTTAAGCAGANTTTAATTATATAAAAGACACTAAATGACAGAGGCAGATACAAGGGGTCCTTGAAGTCAGTAAGTAGTCACAGAGGACTACCACAGTGTATTGGTTGTACCCACAGAGAAGTGACAAAGTGAAGTGAGATATGTTCCAGAGAGTCATTGATGATGTTACTTTTTTGGTGTAAAGTATAAAACAGTACATGGAGAGAANGGGTAAAAAGGGCTTTAAAATGACNAAGTTCTAGAACAGGGACCAGGCATTCATTGATTAATGCTGCTTAAGTTGAAATTAGTTTGGGAATGGATTTCTATTTGTGACTCGTGAGGACTATGAGGATAATCAGCGCTGAAGCCAACAGTTAAGGAAGACAAATGCATGGGGATATGTGGGGNGTAAATGAAGGTGGGGCATCACAACTGGTGATGCTTGTCCCTTCATGAGGCTGGAATTTTTAGAAAAGGAAGAGAAACAAACCAATTATTACAAACTGTGTGAATGTTTGCACAGACCAGGGCTTGTTTCAATACATCTATACTTAAAGAAAGAGATTAAAAAGAATATAAAGTGATTTTGTTGATGGCTTCCTATAAATTAATGAGTATGGATNAAACATTGGGACATTACTAGGCTGTGACAACTGAAATTTGATAAGATACTGTGGATCTGTGGGGTAATTGACCAGAGTTAAGTGACCTTCACTTGAATCAGTTCAGGGACTTGCAATTTTGAATGAAGAAAAGGGAGTATAATGCAAAACTTAAATTTTTGGAGAACATTGGCATAAATTCTAAGTCTGCCCTGCTTTTACACATTTTGTGAAACAGACAAATCCTAAATACAGGGTAGCGTTATCCCAAGCTTTCAGGCCTCTCCATCTAAACAAAACCCTTAAAACTGGCAAACCACTATCTGCTTTCACAAAACAAGAAAATATCTCAACCTCCAATCTCATTACTCTGCCCCGTATTCAGCTTCTCACATTCTCTCATTTGCTGGCACAATCCTTCATGTTNTTTCCTCACTCCTAGCTTTATGTTAGTGTCAAAATGTGGTTATGGAAACAAGATTTTAATTCTGTTTTAAAGTTTTAACTCAGCAATTTTTTTGTTTCTCAATCATCCAGTTACATGATATCTGTGGATTCCAACTGAGGTTTCAGTGTCTATGCAGTTGCTAATACATGCCTGACTTTAAATAATTACATATTGATTATTTGAATGTTTACTTTACGTCACTGTTCAATATTTATACAGTAAGGCAGAGTACTGATCTGTGGCTATGAATAATAAAAAGGCCAAGGGATTTTAAATATCTGATGTGGAAATCATTGCTTAGACAGAAGGTCTATTTTACATCAAAACATACACATTTTTTTTTATGGTGGAAAAAAAGTAATGGCTCTTTGGAAGTGGCAGCTTCATGCTCCTTTTTGATATAATACAAGTTCCCCATAGTATTTGAATTATCTTGAGAGATATCTTCATGCCTAGTATCCTTTCCAAAAGCATGAAACTTATGCTGTTGTTTTGGATATAAAATATATTTTATAACAGAGTGCATTATTATGAAGAAAGCATTTTTACAAAATAATATATTATGACCTTACAAATACTANTAATGATTCTTAGCTGTGGTCTTCCAGGAGCTCAAAAGATTTCTGTCTTGTTTTAATAAGTAGCTAGTTCTTTTTTTTTCTATTTTAATGTCACATAAATTAGATTTTAATGAGAATACTGCGTATTTTATAGTCACAATTTTGAGTATAGCAAATAATTTTGAAACTCATTGTACTTTTATAATATAGAACAAAGTATATATTCAAAAACATAAAAACCATCCAGATATTTTAATTGACCAAACTATTTCATTTGCACACACTTAATACATTGATAACTTGAAACTTTTCTTTGATGCTGATTCTCTATGCAAAAGTCTAAGATTTCTATGCAAAGTCTAAGATTATGCAAAAGTCTAAGATTATGATTTCTATTTTGTGAAATTATTTGTCATTCTACAAGATGTCAAAGTACTGATAGTTTTGCAATATTGTATGATCATCAGATATATTTTATACTTAGACTTTATATTTATATAGCATTATTAGCTATGTCCATTGATAATTCTGTGAAATATTTTCACGAAGGAGAGAAATAATAAAACCAGCATCAAATCCTTCAGGCAGCCCACTCTCATAAAATGTATCTGCAACATCTCTACAATCCTGAGCAAAGCTGCTTAGGCCAGAGTTAATTCTGATCAATCTGAGTTTATTAAGTCTTTGGAGTTACATTGTTGACTACACTATAAATTAGGACAAGGTGAAAAGTAGATTCTAGAAAACCACTGCTTCTATTAGATCTAAAAGTAATGTCTCAAGGTCTGACAGTTCAGGTGTCCCCCTTCTGTAACATATACATANCATAGTACTTAGTTACAAAGCCTGAGGATGCAAGAAGTAGATAATTCTTTTTAGGATAACTAATAAGAAAAGTACATTGATACTGTTGGATTTGGAGTTGATTGAGATGTAGTGTGGAGGGTAATAAACATCAGACAGACATAAAAGAAGATTTCAGAAGATGTTGTACAATGATAAAGATACTAAAATAACATACACATTTCTGGTTCTCTCATGTAGGTAAATCCCTGGTGGGTTGCTCAGGAAACATGTTGTCTAGGATAGGGAGAGTAGCCAGGCAACTTGAATTACAAAGCTGGAGCAGAAACACATATGTCTTTTACATCATTTTGTAATGATCATAAACATTCCATTCATCTATTAAATATTCCATTATTAATCAAAGAAATTCCAACTGATGAGACAATAAAACCATGTCTTTTAGAAATAAGTAAGTTATTCAGAAATCTGTTTATAAGGAAACTAAGCCAGAGATATCAGGCAAAGTATGAATATAGATCTCAGGAGCTGCTAAGGACTATTTACAGTGTCAAGTAAGAAAATTTTAAAATTAATCATAAGAATATTTACTCTTTGCTACCAAATACTTTCAAATCTTATAGATCTAGTTATCCCTTAAGGATTATGTTAGTTTGATGAGCGTTCATATCACAACCTGCCTCAGAATGATGCTTTAACGTTAGGTTCAGTCAGCCAAAATGTACTGATGTGACATTGCATGATTTCTCAAGTAGTAACTCCTATGATATTTTCATATTTAAAGAGATCCATGGTATTTGTGTGCATGTGTGCATGAATGCATGTGTATGTGTGTGTGTAACAATATTAATTAATGTAAAAGAGACCGTGAATTTGATAATGAACAGGCAGGGGAGGGTGTGTGAGAGGAAATGGAAGGAAGGAAGGAAGAAATGGAAGGAAAAAATGTACTTATATTTTAATTTTTAAAAAATTAGGGAAAAGCTCATGCCTTCATTTTTTTTAGGTAATCCCATTTGCTTGACTATCTTTCCAACACCTCTTCTCTTTCATTATTATTTTAATATCAATATGATATTGGTTTCAAATTACATTCTGTCAAATTCTTACAGGTTTGTCAACACAGGCTTTCTATTTGAACACAAAGTTCTAGTGGACAATTTCTTTCTTTTCTTTTTTTTTAGTGAACTATTTCTTATAAATTTTAACTCTGCTACTGAATTTTTTTAGTCTTTTTTCACACAATTTGTAATTTGAATTTTGAGAATTGATTTCAACAATAATGTGCATTCACTACTCTCTTGATGATGGAATATGGCTGGACAAGTGAGTCCTTTTGCTCTAGCCTGGCACCACAAAAGTTTCAATAAATCCTTCTTTGTTCTTTGGCTTCTAAATTTATGGCTTTCTTGTTTCTGCAATTAGTGCAAGATTCAAACTGCAAATCAATGAACATGACCACCAAACACTGATTCCAGATTCTTAGTCAAAACTTTTCTTTCTACCTCTGAAACTAAAATCAGATGTGAAAATAGCANTTTTTTCTCTCTCAGTCTATCAGNTGACACAATTAGTACTACCACCACAACTGATTCACAACTTTGGACTCAGGACTGTTCTATCAGTCAAGGCAATAAGAATATTTCAGGTTATTTTCCAGATCATCTTGTCCATCCTTCATATATTTGGTTTGCATTTTTGTGCCTTTGGG
>LZPO01097997.1:26353-39608 GCA_001675575.1 Neotoma lepida
TATTAAAGGCTTGTGCTTCTCAGTACTGGAATTAAAGGTGTGTGCCACCACTGTGTGGCTCTGTTTCCAGTGTGGCCTTGAACTCATAGAGATCTAGATGAATCTCTGCCTCCCGAATGATAAGATTAAGAGTGTATTAAGAGGCCACCACTGTCTGGCCTCTATGTCTAATCTAATGGCTGACTCTGTCCTTTGGATCCTCAAGCAAGCTTTATTAGGATACACACTATATCACCACAAATTTTAGTTTATTTTATTACCTTGTTTTATTTTGTGACTGTGTGTATTTTATCCCACATGCGTGTTTGTGCACCACTTGCATGACTTTTTCCAAATAGGTCAGAAGTCATTAGGTCTCCTGGTCTGGAATCATANATCGTTATGAGCTGCCATGTATGTGCTTGATATTGTCCCTGGATCCTCTGGAAAAGTAGTAAGAGCTCCTGATTTGCCTGTTCATCTCTCCAGGTCTTCTATTTCAACTTCATTTTTACAGGCTTCCCTGGTAATAGTGTAAGAATAGCAGACAACAAAAGATAGAAAAAGTTGCCTCACACCTGTAATTCCAGTAACAGAAACACCAAAACAGATAGGGATTTTATGTATTTGAGGCCAGTGTACACTACCTAGTTGTCATTNAAGGTTTTAAATGATNTCAGATGCTTTGTTTATTTCAGAGATGATCAGATCCTAATTTATAGGATAGAACATTGTTTTCAAAAATTTTTAAAATTTTACTCATTTTACATCCCAACCAGAGCCTCCCCTACCTCCTCTCCTCTCACTCCCTGCTCCCACCTCCCCTCTGCACCCCCCTCAATCCACCCTTCCACCACATTCCCTCAGAAATGGGCAGGACTCCCTTGGGAATCAGCAACACATTGCCTATCAAGTTGCCATAATACCAAACACCTCCCCTTATAGATTGGTCAAGGCAATCCAGCATAAAGAATAGGTTCCCAAGAGCCAACCAAAGCACTAAGGACAGCCCCTGCTCCTGTTACCCAGGGCCCCACAAATAGACCAAGCTACACAACTGTTTCATATATGCAGACAGTCTAGGTCAGTCCCATGCAATCTCCCTGGTTGTTGGTTCAGACTCTGTGGATTCCAATGAGCCAAGCTAGCCATTTCTATGTGTGTTTCCCCAATGTCTCTGACACCCCTGCCCCACATCTCCTACAAATCCCTCCTCCCTCTCCTCAGCAGGACTCCCTGAGCCAGGCCCAAGGTTTGACAATAGGTTTTTGACTCTGCCTCNNTCACTGGATGAAGGCTCTCTGATGACAACTGGGTTGGTTTCCAAAACTAACACAGGGGATAGCCAGTTCAGTCTATGCATCAACTGCTGTCAGTACTCATAGCTAGGGCCATCCTTGTAGACTTCTGGGAGTTTCCTTTGCATCAAGCTTCAACTTGAATCCATAAAGCCCTCCTTCTCAGTCATCTTTCACATCAATCTCCCCCTTAGTCCACCTCCCAACCTGATCCCTCAAGTTCCCATTCTCACTTGCCCCCAGGAAACCAAGGAGATCTTTATTTCTCCTTCCTAGGGAGATCCACAAGTTCCCCCTTGGACCCTCCTTGTTTCCTAGCCTCTCTGGGGCTGTAGATTGTAGCATGGTTATCCTTTACAGTTAATATCCACTTATTAGTGAGTACATACCATGTTTGTCTTTCTGGGTCTGGGTTACCTCACTCAGGATGAATTTTTTCTAGTTCCATCCATTTGCCTTCAGATTTCCTAATGCCATTGCTTTTGACAGCTGAGTAATATTCCAATGTGTAAATGTATCATATTTTCATCAATTCTTTGGTTGAGGGGCATCTAGGATATTTTCAGGTTCTAGCCTGTCTCTTATACACATCTAGATGTGTATAAGAGACAGGTGTATGATGGAGCATGCTTTGGGTATATACCCAAGAGTGTTGTAGTTTGGTCTTGAGGTAGATTGATTGCCAATTTTCTGAGAAAATGACATAGTGATTTCCAAGGTGGCTGTACAAGTTTGCATTCTCACCAGCAATGGAGGAGTGTTCCACTTTCTCTACATCCTCTCCAGCATAAGTTGTCATTTGTGTTTTCTATCTTAGCCATTCTGACAGATATAAGATGGAATCTCAGAGTTGTTTTGATTTACAGTTCCCTGATGGCTAAAGATGATGAACATTTCTTTAAGTGTTTCTTTCTAATTTGAGATTCTTCTGTTGAGAACTGTTTGTTTGAGTCTGTACCTAANTTTTAAATTTGTTTATTTGGATTTTTGTTGTCTAGTTCCTTGAGTTCTTTATACATTTTGGAGATAAGCCCTTTATCTGATGTGGGGTTGGTGAAGATTTTTTTCCCATTCTCTAGGCTGCCATTTTGTCCTATGGACAGTATCCTTTGCTTTATAGAAACTTTTCAGTTTCATAAGGTCCATTTATTAGCTATCTATGTTAGTGTCTGTGCTCCTGGTGCTCTATTCAGGAAGTTGTCTCCTGCGCCAATGCTATTCCCTACTTTCTGTTTCATGAGTTTCAGTGTAACTGGATTTACATTGAGGTGTTTGACCCACTTAGACTTGAGAACAAAATATTTTTATATAGCACAGCTTTAATCATATTAAAATAAATTATTNTGCTGATTTCTACATACCACTAGAACATTTATATCTCTCCACTGCACTGCCTTTATAGATTATAATTGTTATGTGATGACCAGTCACCTCATTTAAAAAATTAAATGTATTTTTATACATACATATGGAATAAATGTATTTTATAGAATAGACAAATAATGATGACCAACGAGATTATTACAGTCTCTTTGTTTTATTTTAATATTTTATAGAATATTAACATAGATTTAGTATATAAACAACAACTATTTTGTTTATAATATTTGTGGAAGCTGAAAAGTACACAATCAAAACACTGGGTCATTCAGGTTTTCTGTAATGGCCAGGCAAAATTAAGCTTAGCTTTACATAGTAAGACCCTATTGCTGATGACACCATTCTTTGTGGATATAAGACAGAGACATCAACCTCAAACTGACCAGGAAACTCTGTCCTTATGTACTAACTTACCCCATATTATACAGACCAGTTGGGGAGAAAAGAAAGTCTGTAATTAGATGTGTGNTCATAGGAATTTGCTCACAAGAATATAGAGCCCAAGAAGTCTGCTAACTGAAGGTTGAAGAGCAATAGAAGCTAATGGTACAACTGTGTGTGTCTTTAGGACTGAGANTATGAGGAGCGATTTTAATGCAGCTATCAGTCCTGTGCTGAANTCCTGAGAACTTGGATTTCATATGTCTAANGGTAAAAAATATGATAAAAATAAGCTTTAAAATTGGAAGTGAATTCACTTTGGCCCCCTNTGTTCTTTGCAAGTCTCTGCCTAAATGGTTGCNACCCATCCACCCGTACTGATGGGTATGTGTCTTTCCCATATAGTGCAGAGATGTAGATTTCAGACTAGCTTAAAGCTTCCACACTGAGTCTTTAAAAATGCTTTATTATCTGGCTATTGACTTAGTCATGGCCTTAATATCTGGCCTTAACTAGTCATTTGGTATTTCAAATCAGCCTTTACTTTGTCCATCAGAGTTGTTATATTGAATTAGAGAGACAGTCATCCATAGAAGTCATTAACTGTCATAATATCTATTGTTAAACTTTAATCAATACCGCAATCATGAAAGCATTTTGTGAATAATTATACTCAGCTGGACTTTTCTACATATAACAATAAAATTCAAAGGCAATTGCTATCTATGCAAATGCATTGGTATACATTAGATTTAATATGCCCTGAATTTCTTCTATTGCAGCTTAGATTTTGAATATTTGATCATTATAGATATGTTTAATTTTCTTAATTTCCCTATTTATAGTTCTACTTTATGTCAAATCCATCTATTCCTTGTTTAAGAAATTCTCCTTAATGTTTATCATAATCTTCAAAAAAAATGAACAAATGAACAAATGAACAAACCGAATCCTATTATTCTTTTGTCATACATTACATACCACTTGCAGTTTCCTCTCCTTCCACTCTTCTCTTTCCCCTTCTAACCTTTCCTCTCCCTCCAGATCCACTCCTCCTCCCATTCTCTAAAGAAAAAATACAGCGGGCCTCCCAAGGATATCCACCAAACATTGCCTAACAAGATACAACAAGACTATTCACAAACACTCATATCAAGGCTTGGCAGGGCAGCCCAGTAGGTGGGAAAGGATCCCAACTTCAGGCAAAAGAATCAGAGACAGCCCCACTCCCAAAGTTAAGAGTCCCACAAGGACAGCAAGCTACACTATAATAACATATATACAAAGGACTTAGGTCAGAGGCATACAGGGCCCATATTTCTTGCTTCAGTCTCTGTGAGCCACTATGAGCCCTTCTCAGTTGATTCTGTGGGCTGTGTTTTTCTGGTGGATTAAATTTCTCTCATAATAATTGGGTTAGGTACTGAGCCTTGAGTATAGCAGAATAACATTAGGAATTATTTCATTGCCCTTTTTTTGCCAGTTATGTTTGTTTCTATTCTGTGTCTCTGGGCTATCCTATCTCCAGATTCTAACCGTTCAGACAGTGTTAAGCATGGACTCCTTCTTATGGCAGGGGACTCAAGTCGGATCAGTCATTGATTGTCCACCCCCACAAGTTTTGTGCCACCATTACCCCGGCATATCTTGCAGGCAGGATAAATTGTAGATCGAAGGTTTTGTACCTGAGTTGATGTCCCACTTCTAGGAGTCTTGTCTGGTTGTAGAAGATGTCCACTTCAGGCTCTCTATCCCCTATTACTATCAGACTTTGTTAGGGTCACTCTCACAGATTCCAGGGAATTTTCACTGCACTAGGTATCTACATTGCATCCCAAATGTCCCTAATTTCAGGNCCCCCTGTACTCTGTCCCTTCTTCCCTCCCTCTCCCTGGTTGATCCCTCATTTTCCCATTCCTACCTGACCCTAATCTACCTGAAAATTCTGTTCTATTTACCCTTCCCAGGGAAATCCATGTATTGAGCTCTCCTTGTTATTTAGCCTCTTTGAGTCTGTGGATTATCCTTAACAACAAACATCCACTTGTAAGTGAGTATGTAACATGTTTGTCTTTCTGAGTCTGAGTTACCTCACTCAGGATGACATTTTCTAGTTTCATATATTTACCTTTAAATTTCATGATGTCATTGTTTTTAACAGTTGAGTAACATTGCATTGTGTAAATGTACCACATTTGCTTTATCCATTCTTTTGTTGAGGGGCATCTAAGTTGTTACCACTTTCTGGATGTTATGAATAAAGCTGCAATAATATGTATAAGCAAATGTCCATGTGGTATGATGTAATACCCTTTGGGTATATGCCCAAGAGTGGTACAGCTGGGTCTTGAGGTAGATCAATTACCAATTTTCTGAGGAATCACCATACTGATTTCCATAGTGGCTGAACAAGTTTTCACATACACCACCAATGGAGGAATATTCTCTGCTCCACATTCTTACCAAGATGAGCTGTCACTGTGTTTTTGACCTAGCCATTCTGGTAGGTATAGGATGGAATCTCAAAATTGTTTTGATTTACATTTTCCTGATAGCTAAGGCTGTTGAACATTTTTAAGTGTTTCTCAGCCATTTGAGATACCTCTGTTGAGAATTTTCTGTCTAGATCTATACCCCACTTTTAAATTGGATTATTTCGTTTGTTGATGTCTAGTTTCTTGAGTTCTTCATATTTTTTGGATATTAATCATTGCCAGATGTGGAGATGGAGAAAACTTTTTTCATTCTGTAGGCTGTTGTATAATCTAACATATACATTTGTTTGGGGTACTGTATAAGCATCATTGCAGATTATGTGTGTACTTTACTTATAGCTGTGTCCCAAGAACTTTTCCTAGAAGAATTGTTCAATAAACATCTGTTGTGCGAGACTGAAAGCAGTATTAGTTTCCAATAAACATTCTATTGATATTTTACATCTATATAAGAATTTATTGTTTATCATATTACATAGTAAGTGATCCTTCCCTGACACATTATAAAACCAAATAGAATCTCAGAGATGTGATATTATTTCCATTGAGTATTTTATCAAGTTAGAAGCAAAGTGTGATAAAAAAAAATTATCCCCATACCTGAAGAATATATATGCACTCTAAAAATCCTCAGGAACAAATAATTCAAAAAGAAATTCATTATATATAGTTATTTTCTAAGTAGTAGCATGTAAGAAGTAAAGCTAGAGTTGGTTTAATTTATGCAAATTAGTTTTACTTTAATAGCCCAGAAAACTGAGATTTTTCTGAACATTTTGAAGAAATCTGAGTGTATAAGTCATTGAGAATGATTCAATACACTTAATAACAATGTTTTTTAATACATTTTAGAGGATAATGATTTGTATTTCTTGCAGGCATTGCATTGCAAGATCTTTAGAAAACATCTGGATTCTGATGGTCTACCTTACTTAGCACTAAAACGTAATTTTATTTGTAAGTTTTAGCTCAATAATGGGTCTAGTGAAAACTATAAATTCCTAAAACGTAATTTTATTTGTAAGTTTTAGCTCAATAATGGGTCTAGTGAAAACTATAAATTACTAATTAAAATTGCTTTAAAAAATAAGCAAATTGTGTTTCTTCTGTTACACATTCCTTTAGATAAGTCAGTCTGTCTTAATTNTAATCTGTGTATAGTGACACAAAATTCAGGAAATTGATAACCATGACTAATATTAATTAACAAACTTAGGGGAAAGTTAAATACTACAACAATTCCAGTTTAAATTTCACTCAGATATAATTTCTTTTTCAGTCAAATATTTGTTGAACTCTATCATCTATCAACTACTATTCTAGGCAATACAACTTAGTAAGTTGAATGTATAATTTTATTAAAAAATAGGATAAGCAAGCAATGAAATGCGTAACATCTATTTATTATATGGTTTGTGACTATATGCTACAGGGTTATATTGATCAGGCATTGACTGAATGTGTCCACTCTTTAAGCTGATTATTATGCAATGGTGAAGAAGCCATTTGAAAATTGTTTACACATCTTAGAACAGCAATTTGAGAGTATGTATAAAGGTAAGGAGAGAAACAGCATCAAGCATCATATTTCCTTTAAGATGGTGTGTGCAATCCAAGAAAAATATAGAAACACATAAATTAACTGTTTGTCCACGAGAAGACTCTGATAAACTTCAGTGTGTATATAAAGTATATAACACTTTCCCATTTAATAGAAATAACATAGCAAACAACATAGCTATATACATAAATTGTAAACTGAAATCACATAACAGGTTACCTTCATTTCCTGTCAAAATAATTTGAAGTGCTCCACAGAATAAAATGGGGGTTCTGCAGCAATTCTCAGGATTGAAATGTTAGTTACTTCATATTCCAAGTGATTAGCAAATATTTTATAATATTGAACATCTCAAACTTCTTAAAGTTTATGTTTCATCGTAGTCCTTACTTACCCACACATATTTGGGCATGGAANGAAGTCACCCTCAGAGATTAAAATAAAAAGTGTCTATGTCCACATGTGTGCATGCATGTACATACACTAACACATTGTTTTCATGGACTTGGCTTTGAATGTAGAAAAATTGTATATGTTCATGGCAGTTTGGAATGTTACTTGTGGGGAAAAAGACTACTGTCAATTTCTACTCACATTTATATGCCTGTAGATAAAACAGACTCGACTACCCCATGCAGGGCAACTACAGGACATCCATTTGTACCACAAGAGTCCAAAGGCTGTCACTTCTGTTCTCTGGAAGTCCTAGAGGCATTCTGCCAGTTGGTGCTGTACGAAAGTGGCATCCGTATTCTAGACTAGAAGGATGGAAGAGAGGAGCAGATCAAAACAGGTGCTGTAAGTGACACAGGGAGACACAGCTGCTTCACTAGTGAGTACTCTTGGAAAGCACCACTGTGTCATGTGCTTGCCGTATCCCTGTGTCTAGACCACACCAATGGCTAGACTCAAGAGCCCTTTGTCCTTACTGCTTCCCAGCAGTTCTGCTCTTTTGGAGAGAAGTAGAGCAGGTGGCATATGGGAATAAGCAAACAAGCTTGAAATAAAGCCTTGTGCTGAAATAACATGATCATGAAATATTTGACAGCAGCCAGTATTTTAATTAAAAGTTATACCTTTCAGTCACTGACCTGCACTGAGAAAATGTTTTTTCCTCAAACTAGAATCCAAGACAATTTCCACTATAGGTAGGGAGAGAAGATAAGAGAAAAGAGAGTGGCAGGAAGGCTTGTTAAAACAGCCATCCCTGTGGATTACTCATATCACTGAGGACCATACCAGGAACAATGAAGAACACATCAGAATTATCTCAAATGAGAAAGGAGAAAATTGGGTTACTTATAAATTAACATAGATTAGTTTCCTGGGTGTCTAATTCCATATGGGTGCTTGGGAACTGTTAATTTTATAGCAAATGGATCCTGCTACATGAGTGCTACAAAGATAAAGAGAGTCAACAAAGCCCACGAGAAATTAATACAGAGGGCATTGGAAGTTGGTTCTCCCTGTATCCCCCAGTTCTGTCTGTCATTGCCATCAGATGACATCAGGACACTCCATTGAAAAGGTTACTGTACCAGGCAAATACCAGTTGTCTCCTTTTCAAGAAATATATAAGAGGCTAAGGTCATAGAATAATGTGTCCTTTTTCATATAATTGGATATATATGTTTTGTCTATTGTTATGACTAACTATTCAAATTCTATTTGGGATAGGGTAATTAGCAGTGGACCTTAATCCCATCACTTAGCAAGCAGGGTCTATCTGGATTCCTTTGAGTTCCAGGTCACGCTAGGAACAGTCAAGCGTGGAGACACACCTTTAATCCCAGCATCAACCATAAAATTCTGGAGGTCTATACAGACAGACAAGAAGTGACAGAGATAGGCAATAGGAGGAAGTGATGTAGCTAGGCTGAAAGAGCCAATGGGAGAACAGAACAGAAAGTGATATAGAAGTGGAGGTATAGGAAGTCAGACACATTCTGCTTTTTGAAGAGGCAGCAGCAGTGTAAGGTGAGGTTCCTAATTCTTCTGATCTTTGTCAGACTTTCACCCCTATCTCTGCCTCCGTGTTTTATTTAACAAGACCATTTAGAAAATCTGTCTTACATAGGGTTATAAGGAAATTATGACTTATCAAGAGTAAAATGTGTACTATGAATACCAAACTACTTAAAGTCACTTCATTATTCCACTGAAAGCCTTGTTATCCTGACTTACAAAAGAAAACACACAAAAGTTTTGTTTTTAATTTTTGTATCTAGTATATAAAGATGACATTTAATATTAAATTATCTATAACATCTGCTGATAGACATAGAATAAGGTTAATTAAACAATGCATTATATGTACAACAACCAAGGATGAGAAGTTGATAAGGATTTAAAATGATGAGCATTTTAATAAAAATGCTGGTTATAAATATATCATTTTGAAATATTCTCATTTATGGGGCCATTACATTCTTCTAAGCCATAATGGATTGAGATGTCATATTTTAACCTTTCTTCAATACTAAACATCATTCAGAATTTACATCTTATTCTTCTGCTAGCCTTCTCATGCTGTGCTTTTTGTTTCCAGGTCCTATGACCTTGTCCAAAAGTATTCTTTCTTCAATGGAAAAACAACATTATGTATATATTCAGACTTGCCCCAAATGGGATACTTCATCTCTGTTTCTTTGAGCAACAAAATCTAAGCTTAAGGTTTTCCTTTGTTAGGCATAAAATGCAATAAATTTTTAAAAATATTCTTATTAGGAATAAGTCCCCTTTTTCAATAGCATGATCTATTTAGTAGGACATCTTATTTCTCAACTTCTGTGAATTTTCTTCATTATCCATGCACAACTGCTACACTTTGTGTACCACAGATGAATCTTTCTATTTTATATTCTTTATAAGTTTACCATCAACACATTTCAGGGTGTCAGAGCACTGAATGGCAAGTATTGTCCTAGATTGTGACCAGGCTTAGAAATCTTAGCAAAACATGGGCTGAAACAAAAACTCTATCCATGTACTGATAATTTCTAGATCTAAAATTTCTCAAATACACACTGTGTGCCAGATATTGTATATCTGGCACACAGATATATTAGATATATTAGAATTCATCTAATTTAATCTTGAAAATAACTTAATCATTATGNCATCTTATCCTTATAAATGATCATTGGATAAGCAAAATCTTGTGGCTCTTAAGTAAACATACTATCAGTATATTAGTAAAGGTACTGAAAATATGATTTTGAAAGCTTAAGTTCAGCATATAAAAAATATAGAGTTCTGAATACTAGATTGTAATCTCACATACTAATCTATAACCAAAAGTCAGAAACATTAACATGAAACTGTAATCCAGAGAACATCATTTGCTGGCAATCTGCCATGACTCAGGTGTCTGTGTCATGTGTAACCTTTGAACTCGATCATCACAGAACACCAGATGTGCCACTGTAGCTCTAACCGCATTACAGAGCACCATCAGTCCTTGTGAAAGTTGAGCAATGGAAGAGTTTCTGTACTCTTTTTCATGATGATGGCAACTAGAAAGCAGATGAGAAATGGTTTCAAAACAAGCTCGATTCAGTAAAACTATTATTAACGCTAGTTGAAAATGTCCTTTCTTCAGCACTAAGTACAAAACATACAAAGAGGATAATTATACCATCACAAGTTAGACTTACAAAAATTGAATAAATAATATAAGAAGTAAGATGGTAAGTAAATCAATATTTATTAAAGAAAGATGGACTGATGAGGAAGAGAGGAAAGTAAGGAAATAACATTAAGGAACAGATAACAAGAATTATTTCCAAGTAGAAAACAGAATTGCAACAATAGCAAAGCATTTCCTCTCATACATTATCTAAAATTTATTGGCATCACATTTTTAACAAAGAATTGAACACAGTATGCTGTTTAGAAGTGCTATTTATAAAAGCAAAAAAAANCCTAAATATTAATGGAATAAATGGCTTTCAGAATGTAAGGGAATTTAATGCCATAGAAATCTACATACAATGTCCATTATTAACAAAACCTGACCATTTATATTATGATTATGTAGTGTTTATCAATTAGAATATGAGAATTTTCCCAATTTAAAAATTAACAAATTTTGATAAATGCCATGAACTGAAAGCTGTAAAATTCAAATTATAGTCTAGTAATATGTACAAACTAACTTAAAACATCCTTTGATCAAGTATGAGACACTAAGTTGTTAAATTCTATTTATAATTTATAATATTTGTTCCTGTAACTATGAAAGAACATGTTCAGAGCAGTATCAAAAGAAGCTCAACAAAGTTTGACATATTGGGGACTGATTATTTCACATCTGGTTGTAAATACACAATTCAATATATATAAAATGGACATTTATATTTACAAATAATTGACTATCCACAAATAATCAAATTTAGCATGGTCACAGGACCTATGGTCTATGTCTATACATATATTCTTACAGTGTGTTGCCTTTCTTCTTACATATTTTTAATGTAGGAGCATTTATATACTCTTGTTGTCTTCATGTAAACACAGCAGATATATGTTCAGCTACAATTCATAGTAAGGAACACTTAAAACAGTGCCACTAAAAGCTAAAAGAAAGGTAAGAATGAAAAAGAACTTCCATATTAATATTGAATTGGAGTGAGCAAGATATTTGAATGGAGAGTTGAATGAGCATTACTCTAAAGACCTATGTTTGGGGGCTATAGATTAAGCTCAGTGGTAGAGTATTTGTCAAGGGTGCACAAGGCTTTGGGTTTAAGCATGAACACCACACATAATTTAATCAATAATCAAATACACATGGTGATGGTTAAATCTTATCTTGATCGAATCTGGAATCCATTAAGTTCAACTTCCTGTAGTAGACCTAGATAAAGAAACACAAGGACAGCAGAGCTTTATGATATCTCTGCTATCACTTGTTGGTGTCTATCCCTGTTGCTATTACCATTGCTGCTAACCTACAACATGNATGCATGCATGCATAAAACAAGTTCTCCAGCTTGGGGATGCAAAGGAGGAAAGCTTCCTGGGATCTTAAGTTGGTCAGCAACGGCCTCTGGTCACTGAAGATGGGTGAATGTAGGGAGTATGACAGCACTCCAGCCCTACAGACTCCAGATAGAAGTTGCATGTAGACTTCTGTCTCTGTGTAATAGAGATTTCTGAAACATACTCTAGTCTATACAGCATAATAGGATAAGGATGGCCCAGCTACACTGATGGCTGAATTCATGGGCTCTAAGAGTTTTGTCATACATAACATAATTTTGGTTATATTAACATACTCTACTAACACTGTTACTGAAAGGGATGTTTAATGACAGCTTCAAGGCTTAACTAGTTGGATCCCTTTTTAACTAATCTTTATTTTCCAGTAAGGCAAAATTAAAAAACTCATCTTTTGTGATAAACTGTTTTCTCAACATCCACAACAATTTGGCTAATACAAGTATTTGATATAATGTCTATTTGTCATGTTTAATTTGTAGTAACTTCCTTTTTTAAATTCCTTCACATTTTCAAATTGTAGTTTCATATTTTTCCTTTAAATTTAGATTTATATTTTCATTGCTATTTATGAATCCTCAATGGGGACAAAATGACATGCTCGTATTTAAAACCAGTGAAAATCCTCGTATTTAGTCTCTCTCAGTCCAATATTCTTAATCTAATTCATGGTAAATATGTATCTAAAATAAAACATAAAAGTATTAACCATAATCAAGATTTAGAATATACCATTGTATTGATTTGCTAAGCCTGAAGTGTTTTGTGCCCAGTGGACTTAGTTCTTATTGAGGACAGTCATAAATAACTTTAACATATTCCAATGTGATAAGAAGGAACTGTGGATTGGGTCATTGTGGAATTACAGTCCCCTGCTTAATGATTGCAGAAAATTGCCTGGCAGTAGAACAAAGAGAAAGAGGGCGATGTGGTGAATGCTGGCTAATTAAACCAGTAATTGCTTCTTGTTGTGCACCCAGATAATGTGCCCCTGATAATTTTAAATGGAGTCTTGGAGCAGCGCTCTTGAATGAGAGGCTGTGCCAGTTACAGCTCTTCTCCATACAATTCTCCTTGTGCTTAGAGGTGGCCTACTTATCACACTTCCCTGTCCTGCGTGATTAAAAACAAAAACACAACAACAAAAAACTGTGGCAGGG
>LZPO01097999.1:0-10023 GCA_001675575.1 Neotoma lepida
ATTGCTATATAATTATGAGAAGCAGAGGTCAGGATGTAGATACACACACACACACACACACACACACACACACACACACACACACACACACACACAGAGCAACACTTTGATCTGAAAACTCTGTCAGAAGTGGAAGGAAATATATTTCTGTGGTTGAAGCTATCAGATTCTGTGCGTTTTGTCAGCGTGATTTAGCAAGCTGGTATACCCTCCATCTCCATGAGGTGTACCACATTCCTGTCTGGCCTCTGCTGTCCCTTCTGTGATAAGAAACACAACACACCTGCTTCATAGGGCTGATGTGGTCACATAAAATACTGGGCAGCATGTACCACAGAATTTAGCCAGTATCACCTTAGCCAATTTCACCTCTTNCTAATATTATTCTGGTGGCTTAAGTGGCCAAATGCTAAATAAGACAAAGAGCAGTCCAGTCCCATGTCTCTTCAGAAGTTCAGTGAGATTGGCTCACTGGTTCCTGAGGAAGACTTCTTCAAAACATCCAAGATGACAGCACTCACCATTTTTCCACTCCTTGAGGTGTACTTTATGTGGCCTCTGGCATTCTCCATATTACTGGCCTTATATGTTGAACAAAGGAGTCAAAACTCATTATTTTGATTTTTTTAAATTTTATTTTTGAGACAGAGTTTCTCTGTGTAGCCATGGCTATCCTAGAACTCACTCTGTAGATTAGACTGGCCTTGAACTCAGAGATCCGTCTGCTTCTGCTTCCTTAATGCTAGTATTAAAGACAAGCAACACCAATTAATGAATAGAATTAATCTGTGTGTACAGACATAAAAATAGTCCTGTGTTTGTGACCTGGGGGTCATAGGTTAACTTTCTAAAGACTAGATGATTTTTGACAATATAAAAATCCCTGTCCTATATGGTTTTTATGTTGAGCCTCAGCAATCCTGCTGGTATTTTCAGTTACTTTCCAGTTGCTGTGATGAAATACCTGGCCAAAAGCAACTTCAGGAAAGAAGGGTCTATTCTAACTCATGTGGTACAGTCTGTCTATCATGGTAGGGAAGGCAAGTGGCAGTTGTGAGTCAGTTGGTCACATTGCATCTATAGTCAGGAAGCAGAGAGACATGAATGCTGGTGCTCAGTTCACTTTCTCCTTTTGAATCAGTCCAAGAACCCAGCCCATGGAAAGGAACAGCCCACATTCAGGATGGGTCTTCCCTGCTCATTTATATCTTTCAGAACATAGGCCCATACATAGAGGTGTGTTTCCATGGCGATGCTAAGTCTTGTCAACTTGTCAGTGAAGAGTAACCACACAACACCTAAGCCAAATGTATGCATGATCTTTATAATATGATACCTTAATCACCCCTTGTATACAAATGAGACATTGATGACATAGGCTCTAGAGCAATATGAGTGGATTCTGGCTCCTACTCTGTATCTCCTGTACTCTTGTTGCCTTAGCAACAGCCTTGCAATATCTCACAGCAGATCTCACTCATGTGCAAATAGCCATGGAGAGAGAGAGAGCTGGACCATACCTCTATTCTGGCTCTGGGGCATCCTCTGCAGGACTGCAGGGGTTCCTCATTGTAACATTTCAGCTTTGTCTGTTAAAGGGTGATTTTCATCAAGCCCTGCAAATGCTGTGCCTGGTGCTATCTTTATGCTCTCTTGGAAATGGGTGATCCTGAGTTGATTTAATTTGAAATTTTCCAGTAGTAACTTCTAGGCAGTACAGCTCAATTTGGTTTTCAAAAGTTATCAGCAAGGAAATGTTTTAAAAGTCTGGTTTTATTTAAACATGTTCTGCAGGATTCCAGGCCAACTCAATCTTCTAGAAAAGACATGTCTCTGGCACATTTCTTCAAATGTGTCAAGTCCAAATCAACTCAAAATTTCCATGGGATAATGGGCTTCCTTATGAGCTTTCCCTGTGTGGTTGGTGGTGGGAGCTGGGAGAGCTGGCTCTTCCACAGCTGACAGGGGTTTTTAAGTATGAGGCAATGTCTTGAGTGGCTGCTGGGTCTCTGCCTAATGACTCTCATGCCCCATTCCACAGGTTCTGGGGTTGATGCAGTGTCTTGTTGCCTGAAGGGTGCTTGAGATCCATTCTGGTACAAATACTTCATGGCAAGGGGAATGGTGTCCTTCCCTCTTTAGATGATGTGATTCAGCAGATCCGTTCTATGTGAAAGGCAAACTGTCAAAATCAGTGAATTCCAACTGAGATCTAGTCTCTCCAAGGAAGCCTAGTGTGGCTGAANTTTAGCTTTGATGCCACTGTGCCTTTGAATGTGTGGCATTTTTGACTTGGATTCAGACCTGGAGGAGGAAAGTACTTTGAAAAGCATGATTCCTGGTTTGGTTGTTTTCATCCTTGACCATAGTTTGCATTCTGAGACCTACTCAGAATGTGGATTCTATAGAGCAATAACAATGAAAAGAAACAGAAAATAAGTGCTGGGGTCAAAGACATTCCTTGGTAGAATCTTCGTTTTATTTTTTGTTCAGCTCTAATGGAAGGACATGCTGCAATGCCTCAGTTTGTGCAAATGAAGGCAATTATAAAGGAAGGTAGCAGTCTCTCTCTCTCTCTCTCTCTCTCTCTCTCTCTCTGTGTGTGTGTGTGTGTGTGTGTGTGTGTGTGTGTGTGTGTGCATGTGCACACATGCATGCTTATGCCTGTGGAGGCCAATGCTGAGTATTCCCAAAATTGCTTTAAACCATTTTTTAAGCAGAGTCTCTCACTGAAATTAGAGCTGACTTCTTTGTCTAGACTGGTTGGGAATCAAGCCCCCAGGAGCCTCCTGTCTATTTCCACGGGGCAGGTTACAGACTTCCCTCCACATCCAGCTGTTGACATGGGTGTTGGGAATTAGAACTCAGGTTCTGGTGCTTGAGTGGCACACACTAGACAAAATGAGCCATCTTCTCAGACCCTTTTTCTGGTTTTGTTTTTGAGATGAGATTTTACTCAGTAATGTTGCACAGGCTGCCCTTGAACTTGCTGGACCCTTGCTGTTAAGTCATTATTCTGGAGTAATGTTGGGCATGCATTCAGACTACTGATACTGTGACAACCGTTGGTGTTAGTCATCATCTATAAACTCATGGTAGACTCTCTAGTTACAAAAGAAAAGTTACTAAGAAATCTCATAACATTTTAAGTATGTTTATGATCTTTTGTTGGGCCACATTCATTGCTATCCTTAGCCATGTGAGGCTCATTGGCCTGTAGTTGGATGTGCCCGGTGGAATAACCAAATGTTGTGTCAGGAGGGGATTTTTGACAAGGATTCAGACTCCTGTGGCCTCTGCCTTCTTTCTTTCTTTCTTTTTTCTTTTTTTTTTGTATTTCGAGACAGGGTTTCTCTGTGTAGCTTTGAAGCCTATCCTGGAACCTGCTCTGTAGACCAGGCTGGCCTCAAATTCACAGAGATCCACCTGCTCTGCCTCCCAAATGCGGGATTAAAGGCGTGCCATTGCCTGGTTCTGCCTTCCTTCTTAAGCAGGTCCTTGAGCTCTCTCCTTCTCCTCAAACAGTCTGAGGTCAAACACAGTCCCTACTTAAATTAAGACCTTGAACCAAATCCCAGGTCTGTGCCTCACAACAATGCCAAAGTGTGTTCCTGCAGATTTTCCATCTTAGTTTTAAAAAGAGCAATCCCAGCTCTTTATAATGGACACCAGGAGAGTAGCATAATCTTGCCACACAAGGAATATTCCAAGAGGGCAGCTATTCAGTTCAGTTTTGCTCAACTCAGCAGCTGTAACAGCCCTGACCTATGTTTGCAATAGTATTGTAGGCTGATGCTCTAAGACTCACAAGGAGGTATGCTTCGCTAGGCACATGGTATGTTTCCTGGTGCTCATTCCAAAGCCTTATAAAATTTCATAATGTACTGGTATCAATTTCTTGGAGAGAGGCTAGTCACTTACAGAAGTGGAGGTTTGAACAATGTCATGTATAGGTGTGAAGGACCCAGTGAAGGATTCATCTTGTCACTGTACTGTGCAGACTGAACATTTGGGAGCTCAGATAACCAAGCCCCTTCCTGCACTGTATCTCAACCAGCCGAGTCTGTAACACCAAGCACTCAGGTGATTAGAGGAGACAGAGTGGGTGTGGAGTCTCTGGAAGGGATAAGAAGTTCTGCAAGTGTCTAAATGCTCCATAAATGGCACAATGAATCATCTGCAGGGAAAGACCAATTTAAAGTATCANCTGTCACTGAGATATAATTATATGCAATTGAATTTACCCCAACAGTCATGTGGCAAAGAAATATTTATTGAGATCCTGGGAATGGAGGATATATTAGGGAATAAAGACACCTAAAATATCTATGATTTAGGAAGCTGTTTTAGGTGGGTGTAGAGACAGATCATGCAAGCAGATGAATAAATGGGAACGTGGTGCACAGTGAGACACAAGGACCAAGCTCTAGGATAGAAGCAGGTGCTGTGACCTAGGTGACTGAGGAGAGGCCCTCTTTGGAAAGATAGGCCCAGCAAAGACTGGACAAGGTAAGGAAATAAGCAAGTGGGTTTTGTAGGAGCAACATCTCAGGGAGAGGCAGAGCATGTACAGAGGTCCAGAGATATGAACCTATGGGGATGTTTGGAGACAACAAAAGGGCCTTGTAGCTGGAGGGAAATGAGCAGAGAGGGGTGCAGAAGGTGGCCCACAAGAAGTAACAGTGGAGAGNGAGAGCTCGTAGGAAAATCAAGACTAGTTTTTACTCAGAGCAAGGGGAGAGGTAATGGGTNTGGTTGTTGCTACTTCAGAAGGGTGGAAGGGTAGAAGGAGGGTGAAGATAGCATAACCCATTAGCCAGCACTGGGCTAAGTCAGGGGCAAAGCCATGGTGACTGGGAGCAGAGGTAAGAGGAGGGGCAGTGCAGATTCTGGGCAGATTTTGAAGGTACGGTTTTTAAAATTGAAATTCCTCAGGGAAGGTGGGGTGTGGAGGGGCTCCCTGAGCTTGGCTTGAGCAACCATCAAGAAAATGGATAACCTTTGATAGTTTTAGTAAAAATCTAGTATTTGGAGACTGGAAAGATGGCTCACAGGACCTGATTTTGATTCCCAGAACCTACATAAAAATCTGGATATGGAGATACAGGTCTATAAACTCAGTGCTGGGAAGGTGGAGACAGGATGGTCTCTAGAGCTTTATGGAAAGCCAGCCTGGCCAAATCAGTGAACACCAGGTTCAGTGGGAAAGTCTGTCTCAAAAAGTAAGGTAAAGAGTTCAAAGGAGATGGCTCATTGTGTGATATGTAAGCATGAAGATCTGAGTTTGAATCTCCAGCACCCATATAAAATGTTGGGCATTGTTGTGCACACACCTGTAACCCCTGCACTGTAGGAGATGAAAACAAGAATTGCTGTGTCTTGTGGCCACCAGCCCAGTACCAGTTTCAGTGGAAGAACCCATTTTAAATTATTAAGGCAAAGGATGATAGAAAAAGACCCTCAGCATCCTTGGCACATGTGTGTGCCTGCAGCACATGCACTAAGTTGGAGAGTGNTTGAGGAGGAAACCTGGCATCAGCCTCTGGCCTTCATGTGCTCACTCATGCCCACACACCCTCATCTCAATCTCCCTAGGTGAGATTTCTACATCTTGATCTATATACTCCAGAGCTCTGTGAGGCTTCATGTTTACTGACAGACAGTAAAAATCATATGATATATGGTGTGTGAGGACTCCTGGCCTCTTAACAAAATGAGAACAAGACAGTCTAGATAGTCACCAACACACTTAGCTAACTGTGACTCATTTATACCCCCTTATTTTCTTTAATAAATTTTATTTTTTATGTGTGCATGTATGCCATATACTCAGGTGCCCATGGAGGCCTCAAGAGGGCATTGTATTACCCAGAACTGAAGTAACAGGCAGTTGTGGGCCTCCTAGTGTGAATGCTGGGATCTTCCAGTCCTCTGGAAGAGCAGCAGACACCCTTAACCACTGGGCCATCTTTCCAGCCCATTATGGCCCCCTGTCAAAGTGTCCTCTAATATTCAGTCTAAATTCTTAAATTATCTAGTTATACAGAAATGATCTTCCAGGTTCAGGTCTCTGTTAATAACTGGCTAGAGTCCCATGAGATTTATTTTAGTCCAAGGGTGGCAATCCTAACACTCTATCAACTTCCCAATAGATACCACCTCTGAAANTTCAGTTCCCACTGTCTTCACATTGCCACACTGGTGGTTGGTACTCATTACCAACTTGACAGGAATTGGAATCACTTAGGANACAGGCCTCCAGGGCACCTATGAGGAGTCAATTAGCTTTTGATCAGGCCTCTAAGGAATTATGCTGAGTAATTAGAAAATGGTAGAATACTTGAACTTAAAGACCCATACTAAAAGTGACTGACACCATTCCCTGGGCTTGGGCCCTGGCCTATATAAAAAGGAGAAAACTAGGTCCTCATAGGTGTCTGCTTTCTGACTGTGGGTATCATGTGACCAGCTGCCTCAAGCTCCTACTGTTTTGACTTCTCTGTCAAATTGTGAGCCAACAAAACGTGTTTCTTCTTTCAGTTACTTCTGTCAGGGTATTTTGTCGCAGTAGCAGCAAGTAACTATGACAACCTTGAGCATGTTTACAGATTCTAGCAGGAACACAGACCTTAGTGGTCAACTCAAATCACATCAAATCGTGGTCAATTCAAATCACATCTAATCACAGCAGAACCAGTCACATGATTTAGGTTAGTCCATTTGCTTTATGGAAACCCATGTCCTCCATGGGCTTCCAATTCTTCTGAATTGCTGATCACTTTTGTGTCCTTTGACACCTGTGAACTTAGAATTTAAATATTGAAATGTCATCTATAACATGCACATGGCTGACTTGGGGGCCTGTGTGTGTTCTCTTCCTGAAATGCACACTTCAACCACAGCCATGTTAACAGCAACTTTCAGATGTCCCAAGGGACTCAGAGACTTGATATACGCAATGAACTCCTGTGCACATATGAGATAATTTTCTAGAAGGGTATTACAGTCATTCCAGAGCTGCTTTCTTGGTAAAACACTTTTCCCTCTGGAGCTTTGTAAAACACACAGCAAAAGATGATCTTTATTTTTCATGTTGTAAAATCTGTAAGAATGTTGGCTATAAAGAGCACTCTTACAAAGCAGCTCAAATCTCAGAGTGAGTTCTTAGGGCATCTCAGGAATCATATTCTCAGTCACTCATGGTCCTTGGGAGCTAGATGATGGATTTTACATTGTGACAGATGATGTCTAAGAAATACATACCAGGAATTATTCCTTATAATGAATCTATTCANTTATGTAGAGTATGAAAAAATTGTATTTTCCATTTTTAGACTTTAATGATCTATTTATTAAATATGTNGAGACTTCTGCTAAGCAAAAGTTTGTGCTCTGAGTATTAGGACCAAGGCTGCCATCACCTGTATTCTGTTTGTCAGGGCGCTCTATTTCATGATGGTACAAATGTGGCTATGTACTATGTACTATGGTTGCCTCAGGAAGCCTAAAGGAAGGTGTGATATCTAGTTGAGAGGCAATCAGAACTGAATTCCTAAGCGATGTCTAAGCAGAGAACAAAAGAAAAGATAGTAGATAGCTAGGTAGAGGCTGGTAAAGTATCCAGCCAACATGCCCTGTCCACATCAGCATGCTTTTCTTCTGTTGTATTGGCTGGTACATTGTGGAACATCTTATCACAGTTCTTTCAATGTTTCTGCCTGATGGTTTCCTGATCTCTCCTTTCTGTGTCCATCTCCATGGTGTGAGCTCACTCTTTAGAAGTTCATATTATCAATTATGAGGTTTTGTTGTTTTCTGTTAACTAGTATTGGAGTTTATTTTGCAGTTAAGATATTTGGGATCAGTAAGACCCCTGCAGGCTCTCTTGTGAGCTTTGCTGAGATGACATTGACCACCATTGCCATTGGGATGTGTTCTGCATGCTGTGTCTGAA
This sequence comes from Neotoma lepida, assembly GCA_001675575.1. Taxonomy (NCBI): domain Eukaryota; kingdom Metazoa; phylum Chordata; class Mammalia; order Rodentia; family Cricetidae; genus Neotoma; species Neotoma lepida. The sequence continues at coordinate 7,955 of LZPO01097999.1, forward strand.
ACATGTTGCTGTATAGTCCAGAGAATGTTCTCTGCAAGCTATACTTTTGATTTTGAATGAGTGAGTTCATTAAGTAAATAGCAAGCCAAAGTAAATAGAAGTAGATGGATAGAAAGAAAGAAGCAAAATATCCAATTAAGTACTCACAATATCCATCAGAAATCAGCTGGGGAAGCCCCTCTAGGCAGCTAGTTGGAGTTCCCCACTGAGAGTCCTGGGAAGATTAGAGTGCCCCCACATTCCCTTGGGTGAGGCTTCCANGTAAAAGAACAAATGGCAGCGGATGGAGATGATGTCATTGAGTCAGGCTCTCAACATCTAGCAGACACTGACTGGGGAAGTTGACATCAGCTGGAGTTCCTGATTGAGCTTTCTCTCCATAGCTGACCTTCTGGCTGCTTTTTCTCATTGCGGACATCTTTATATTGTGGGATAAACAAAAGAGACTTCTATTGAAAATGGTTCACCTTCTAGCTGTTCCCAAGGACGTGATGTTTTTACTCTTGGGCTATTTTGTTCTTCTTTCCGTGTTGCAGAGTTAGGAGCAGCATATCCCCAGACAAGGGGCCTTGGAAGGACACTTTGAGATTGAAATGGTTGGGTCTTAAATGGGGGTGGTGCCCAGGCTCCAGTGCCAGCTTCTCAGTGAGTTCAAGCAGCACATGATGACTTACCAATACAGTTATGTGTGTTATGTTCTCTGTGCTCTGGCTAGTTATGATGTAAATTATCTCACATTTTCTATCTGCCTTGTTCTGATTCCCTTTCCCATGTTTGGTAGGTTCATTACCACATGCAAATGCCAGGTGAAGACTCATTGGGAAACCCTCTCCAGCCCTCTACAACTCTTTCTATATATGTCCCTCTCTATGCAAAAGGGTCTTTTTAAAAATAAAATGATTCATTTCATTTATAATCTTGTGCATGCATGTGTGTGTGTGTGTGTGTGTACATGTGTGTAGATGTGAGTATAGTGCCTGTGGAGGCCAGCAGACGGCATTGGATCCTCAGGAGCTGAAGTTACAGATGGTGTGAGCTGCCTGTGGGTTCTGGGAACCAAACCGAGATCATCTCCAAGAGCAGTAAATGCTTTTAACCACTGAACCATCTTTCTGGCCCCTCACACTGTCGTCTTAATTCAGCAATTCTGTTTTTCCCTTTGGATTAATGTTGAAAACTCTCTCAGNAAGTGAGCAGGCCCTGGCTGTTTTGCTGCATGCTTTCCTGACTGTATTGCCTGAGTGTTTGGTTGTACAAGGCAGGGGGTCAAATCTGGTTTCTAGTTTTGTGCCTGTGGCTATTTTATCAGTAGACATGGGACTCCCTGCATTGTCTGTCAAGGTCAAGTCTTATCCAGCTCTTATTTTACAAGGAGGTCCTTGAACCGGGGCTTCAGTGTTGGGGACCAGCAAGTACCATCAACATACATTTAAATTCAGTATGCTGTTGCTGAAACATATAAGACACATCTTTATAATCTCACTTGGAATTGCTTCTCAGACACTTGGATAATTCCCAGGCCATGATAAGATCACCATTCATCTGACCATTTCAATGGTCAGATCTGGGTAACACTGAGTTTGAAGGCATTAACTCAAACATAAAGCAGTTTAGAGTCTCCAAATCAGCAAAAGGTTATGCTTCCCAAACTTATTTGCCCAAGGCAGAGTTATATTCCTTTCCTTTTGGAAGACCTTTACAGAAAGTGATATACATATCCGTTCATAGATTCTTGTAAAAATCAATAAAAGTATTTTGAACACAAATGACATGTCCACTCAAAGTGAGTGCCTGTGACCTGTAAATCCAGTGTCCTGCCTTAGTTCTCAGACATTCAAACAAATAAAATGTGCAGTATGCACCAGAAGTATGACAGCACCTGCCTGTAACCCCAGAACTCTGAAGACTGAAGCAGGAAGAGGCTGGCTTGGGCTGCATAGTGAGTGAGTTTTAGGCCAGCCTGGAATGCAGCTTGAGACTTATTTCAAAAATCTATAACAAGATCAACAAGAAATATATATAGCTTTGTACATGCAAAAATGCTTTTAAAGATTTAAAACTGTATTTAT
>LZPO01098000.1:0-26096 GCA_001675575.1 Neotoma lepida
CTCTACTAAAACTATTTTAAATATATGTACATGCATATATTTTAGGAAGCTTCTTCAGTTATAGGTTTTCATGTCATTTAAGAAAGATCTTTAGTGTCCTATCGTCCCACTTCTAGCCTATCCCTGTATTCCATTGTATTCTGTCTCTTCTCCCTTGAATGCCATACCCACTTCTCCTTACTAAGTTCCTGACTTCCATGGTATTCCAAACGAAGCACACATTTCTAAGGAGTCAAAGCTAACATTCATAATTGAGGGAAAGCGTGTGTCATTTGTCTTTCTGAGTCTGAGTTATATTCCTCTAAATGACTGTTTNTACCTCTGTCCACCATTTACCTGCAAACTTTATTTTTCTTAGCAGCTGACTAACTTCCCATTGTGTAAATGCACCACATTTTCATTACTCATTCACCATTAGATGATCATCTTGACTGTTTCCTTTTCCTGGCTATTGTGAGTAGAGCAGCAGTGAACATGGATGAGCAAGTGTGTCTGTCGTAAGACATGGAGTACTTGGAGTATATGACTGAGGNGAGTGTAACTGGATCTATTGGTAGGTCTATTTTCAACTTTTTTAGGAACATCTACTGGTTTCCATAATGGCTGTACCAGTTTTGCACTCCCACCAGCAAAACGTGTTCTGCTTTCTCCACATCCATACCAGCATCTGCTGTTATTTGTTGCTCTGATATTTGCCATTCTGACTAGGGTATGAAATCTCAAAGCAGTTTTAATTTGCATTTCCCTAATAGATAAGGAATTCAAACATTTAGTAAGTTGTTTTACATCCATTTGTATTTNATCTGTTAAGAACTGTNTATTAAGTTCCATCCTATATTTTTTTAATTGGGATTTTTTTTCTTAATGTTAAGTTGTTTTTGAGTTCTTTGTGTATTAGATATCAATCTTCTATCAGGTGTATGATTGGCAAACATTTTCCTAATTTTGTAGGCTGCCTCTACTCAAATGATGGTACCCTTTGCTGTGCTCTGAAGCCTTTTAAGCTTCATGATGTCCTTCTCNTTTGTCTACTATTAGTCTTAATGTTGGTGCTGCTGAGGTCCTGCTCAGAGAGCCTCTTCCTGTCCCTGTAAGTTCAGACATATTTCTTACTTTCTCCTATATCAGATTCAGAGTATTTGACCTTTTGTCAAGGCCATGATCCATTTAGAGTTGACCTTTGTGCAGGGTGAGAGGTAAGAATTAAGTTTTGGAGCCCATTACCTATGGTGGGACACCTCGTAGAGCTTTGATGCAGGGAGAGGGGCTTAGACCTGCCTCAACTTGAATGTATCAGGCTTGCTGACTCCTCATGGGAGGTCTTACCTTTTTGGAGGAGGAGAAGGAGGAGGAATGAGAGGGGATCTGTGGTTGGTGTGTAAAATGAATACAAATTTTTAAAAACATATATAAAAAAAGAATTAAGTTTCACCCTTTTACATGGGACTATACAGTCTGACCAGCACCAATTTGTTGAAGCTGTCTTTTCTCCCCTGTGTACTTTTGCCTCTTTGTCAAAAATCAGGTGGCCATAGGTGTGTGGACTTATATCTGGGTCCTCAATTGTATTCCATTGATCAATTTGTCTGTCTTTATGTTGTTTTAAATACTATAGCTCTGTAGCTAAAAGCCAGGGATGGTGATGCCTCTTTTTCTTTCATTGTTCATAGTTATTTTGGATACCTTGTGTGTATGTGTGTGTATGTTTCTGAATGAAATTAAAGATTGTTTTCCATTTTCTCAGAAGAATTGTGTTGGAATTTTGATGGAGATTGTGTTAAATTTGTAGACTGCTTTTGGTAGGATGTCCATTTTCACAATATTAATCCTACTTGTCTATAAGCATGGGAGATCTTTCCATTCTCTGGTATCGTCTTCAATTTCTTTCATCAACGTGTTAGCTTTTTATTATATAACTCTTCCATTTTCTTAGTTAGATTTATTCCAAGATACATTTTTAAAGATTTTATTTCTTTTTATTTTATGTTGTGAATATATGTCTGTGTATATTTTATTTCATAAACTGTAAAAGGAAGAAACACTTCCAAAATTTTTATGAAGTCAGTATCTAGGTACTGAAACCGTAAAAATATCCAACATGAAAACATGTGTGCAGTGCCTATGGAGGCTAGAAGAAGGAATCAGACGCCCTGAGACTAGAGTTACAGATGGTTGTGAGCTGACATGTGGGTGCTGGGAATTGAATCTGGGTCCTCTGGCACAGCACCAAGTGCTCTTAGCTGCAAGCTATCTCTCCAGCCCCCAAGATACATTATTGAGGCTATAATGAACAGGATTTTTCTTGTTTGATTTATTTATTAGTATGTTTGCCATTTGTATATGGCAAAGCTACTGACTTTTGTGTGTTAGCATTATATCCTGATACTTTGCTGAAAATATTTATCAGTTGTAGTTTTTCTGTTGAACTCTTTAGGGTGTTTTATACATAGAACAATTTCATCTGCAAATAATAATAATGACTTCTTTTGTATTTGCATTCCCTTTGTCTCCTTTACTTATCTTATGGTTCTAGGAAAGATTCCAAGCACTGTATTGAACGTGAAATGATAGAGCAGACATTTTCGTCTTATTCTTGATTTTTTTTGTAGAAAGCTTTGAGATTTCCATCCTCTAGTATCTTCTTCAACATCCTAGTGTTTATTACACAAGTCTTTGGATAAGGAGACATATCTCAACATAATAAATGCAACATACCATAAGCCCACAATCAACAACCATGCTAAATGGGGATTAGTTTATAATTTTGTTTTCATGTTGGATATTTCATGTTTTATGGTTTTGGTATCTAGATATCGACTTCATAAAAACTTTGGAAGTGTTCCTTCCTTTTACATTTTATGAAACAATTTGAGGAGTTTTGGTGTTTCATTTTTTATATCTGAATTTGTCANTCTGGACCAAATTAGTGTTTCCTTTTGAGGAAAGCTCTGGCCTGTATGGGCACTGAACGTAAGTGGCACACTAACACAGGTTTCATTCAGCATGTTGTTAGTTGTGGGCTTGTGGTGTGTTGCATTTATTATGTTCAGATACAGCTCCTATACTCCTAGATTCTCCAGGACTTTTATCATGAAGGGATGTTGAATTTTTCCAAGGCATTTTCTGAATCCAATGAGATGATCAGATGGTTTCTGTATTTGAGTTCATGTGGTTGAATGCATCTATTGATTTAAGTATGCTGAACCATATCTGCATTTGTGGGATGAAGCTGATTTGATTGTGATAATCTTTTGATGTGTTCTTGAATTTGGAATGGAAATGTTTTTATTGATATTTTTGCATTTAGTTCATTAGAGAGGTTGGCCATTAATTTTCCTTTTCTTTGTTGGATCTTTGTTTGGTTTTGGTATCAGGGTAATGAAATGTTTTGCAAGCGTTCCTTCCTTTTACATTTTATGAAATAATTTGAGGAGTTTTGGTATTTCATTTTTTAAATTTGGTTTTGTCAATATGGATTAAATTAAAGGCTAAAAGGTTGCCAATCTTATTAATTTTTTTCAAAGAACCAATCGTCTCATTGATTCTTTGTAGTGTTCTGTTGTTTGCTTTTTTAGATTTATTTATTTTTATTTAGATATATATATGTGAGCCTGTGTGAGTGTAAGTGCACCACCCATGTGCAATGCCCACAGAGGTCAGAAGACAGCAATATATCCCCTGGAACTTAGTTAAAGATGAGCTGTCATGTAGGTGCAAGGACTGAACCTGGGTTATCTCCAAGAGCAGCAAGTGTTCTTAAGTGNTGAGCCATCTTTCCAGTTCCTCTTGTGTATTTCTTTAATTTCACCCCCATCTTTTCTTATCCTTTGCTGTTTACTTGTTGGGGGCATTGTACATTCTTGTTTTTCCAAGACTTTCAGATGCAATACTAAACTACTAATTTGAAGCTTCTGAAGAAAAAAATTTTTTAATGTAGGCATTTAGTGCCACAAACTTTTTTTTTTAACTGGGATTGCCTTCATCATGTCCCATAGATCTTGGGATGTTGATTTTGTTTTTCATTTAATTCTAGGAAGTTNTAATTTTCTTCCTTGAAAGATTTTCATCGAGTAGTTCATTATTTAGTTTCCATGAGTTTGTGTACTTTCTATAGTTTCTATTTCTGTTGATATTCAGACTTATTCCATTGTTCTGACTTGTCTCCCTTTGAGATCTGCAAAACGTCCTTCTGAAGAATNTCTTTCTCACAATTAACAGCCCCTTTGACTGCTATCTATTTTACACCTCAAAGACCATTTCATTTGTCATTTTAGATCCTCAATGCATATGGTGTGACTCATTGTCACTTACCACTCATTGCAACTACTTCACAATGCTCTTTTTTCTCTACAAGTTTATTTCCCATAAACTCAAGCATTTTTAGATGGTTTGTCAAGAGGTGCTAGTCTGTGTTTTTCCAAATTTGATCCAGTTGTTACATTTTCCTTGCATGTCTTCCCACAGACTATTACAAACATTCCCTGTGGAAGACTTACTGGCAATGGTTTTGATAAACCATATATTAGTCAGAAAACCCAAGTGACAGAAGTATCACTCCAACTCAACCAACCCTGAAAGGGACTTTCTTGGCTCATATAACAAAGAAACACAGGGGTATAGCTTGGGGCACATGGTGGGACAGGTATCTTGACACAACAGCAGCTCTGTCCTCCTAGATCTGCTTCTCTGATTAAGGACTTCATTCTCTCCTACTGCCAAGGAGCTTTTGTTTCAATGTGGGAAATATGAAGAACATAGTCATTGTTATATCATTTGTCCTAGTTAGGATTTCTATTACTGTCATAAAACACCATGACTGGTAGTCGCCTGGGAAGGAAAGGGTTTGTTTTAGCTTACACTTCCACCTCACAGTCTATGACTGATGGAAGTCAGGGCAGGAACTCAAATAGGGCAGGAACCCAAGGCAGGAACTGAAGCAGAGGCCATAGAAGTGGCTTGTTTTCCATGGCTTGCTTAGCCTGCCTTTTTTTTTTCCACTGTCTGTTTTTCTTCACAATATGGCCACATTGAGTAAATCTCCTCTATCTCGTTTACAACAATATCTATATGTTTAACTGGCATATTGGGTTTAGGCAGTCAAGCCTTGATGTTGGAGCTGCTGGAGCCTGGATTCTGCTTATGCCTAAGAAATAGTTAAATAGTGATAAACTACTGTAACAGAGCAGCATTCCCAGCCTGAGCCTTGCAAATCTATGCACTATAGAGCCCAGTACTTTAGTCTTTGTATTAATTTTTAAATTATGATTTAACTGTACTATCCAACTAATGTGCTTTTACTAGTATTTGTTGGTTTATCAATTTGAGATTTTTTCTGACAACTAAATGTTACTAGAGTTGGATATGTACATGATTCCTGTCTTTCCTATGTATTAAAAAGCATATTTTGCTAACATGATCATGACTGGTAGTTGATCATTTAAAAAAAAGTAGAGTAAAACAAGATATCATTTAAAAAAATTACTGTAAGGCACCACCACCATCTCCATAGTCACAGGCTTAACTCTAGACACACAGGGACTGAACTGCTTTTTCCTGGTGTGTACCCTCATTTGAATACGCCCCTGCCACCACCTCATACACATAGGTCTAGTTCCAGACCTGAATTGGTTTTGCCTGGTAAGTCCCTTCTCCCAACTCCCATCTTTCCAACAGCCATATCCCTCCTCATAGGTCTAGCTCCAGCCTATAGCTCTGACTTTACATGGTGAGTCCCTCGTCTCTACTATTATCTACGCCCTCCTCCATCTTCACACCTACAGGCCTAGCTCCAGAGTGTGGCTCCTATACCAGCTTTGCCTAGCATGAGTTCAATCAAGTAGATCATGTGGGTACTGAGAGCCATACCTGGGTCCTCTGGATATAGAAAAGTGATGTAGAGGGAAATAGGGGGGGGGAAGCCAGTTATGTACTAGCTTTACCCAGCTGGGCTTTGGTCATGTAGTTCCTGTACTGGCCCAATCAAAGGAAGGCTGGAATCTCACATCAGACACACTATGAAAGACGTCCACATTGCCCAGGTCACATCACAAAACAAAAGCAATATGAAAATCCAAGACAGTATGTCTCCCATCAAACCAAATAGTCCTACAGAAATGTTATCTACTGGGAATTACTTAAATGAACCCCTGGACACAGAATTAAAAAAAAACAGTATAAGCTTTATCAAACAGTTCAAAGATGTTAAAGAACTCATAAAGAAACATATCATTGAAACTTAAGAGGATAACAACAAATGTCCGTGTGACATACAAGAAAATACAATTACACAGAAGAATGACATGATGAAGGCAATTCAGGATCTGAAAACAGAATTCTGGAATGTGGTAGAAATATTGAAGCAAAGTCAAGCTGAAATTTAGATGGGATTGAAAACCTCAATAACCCAATTAGAAAACTCAAGAGAAGACCTTACAAGGAGAATGGATCAAATAGAAGATAAAATATCAAGACTTAAGACAAAGTAGAGGGATTAGATGACACAAGCAAAGAACAGGAAAAAAATTGGGAAGCATAGGAAAGGAACATACAGTANCTGTGAGGTAGCATGTGAAGAGCAAATCCTTGAATTATAGGCATAGATAAGGGAGGAAGAATCCCAGGTCTATGTTATAGACAGATCTTCAATGTGATCATAGAAGAAAACTCACAAACAAAGGAAGAACATATCCNGAAACATACAGGTTCCCAGGAACTGGCAATCTAGCCAACTCCACAGGGCAAATGAGGTCATGGATCTTAGAGGAGAACCTACTCCGCCAACTTTGCTAAACCAGCATAATTCCTGAGTATGTACTTACAGAGAAGTGTAGCTTTCATCCCTCATCAAAGAAGCTTCTTTTTGCAGAAGATAGAAACCATTGCAGAAAAACACAACTAGTTAAAATTCAGAGAACAATTGATGGAATGTCCAGCTCCAGTGAATACATCTATAGCATAACTCCTGCTCCTGAAGGTCAGAGAACACTGTCTAAGATAAGGAAGAAAGATTTTAAGTATTTTCTCCAATTTTTCCAAATGCAAATAGATTAGATACTGCTACTGTAATTCTTATTTAATAACTGATTTTTTTTTGTTTATAGTTTTACTATATTAAGGTTAAAACCTTCCTTTTTAATTAGGCAAAAAGGGTGAAATGCTGTGGAATAATCCTTTTCTACACTATGAATATGTATCACTCTCATTGGTTAATAAAAAGCTGACAGGCTGGTGGCTGGGCAGGAAGTTAGGTGAGAAAGCCAAACTGAGAATGCTGGGAAGGAGAAGGGCAGAGTCAGGGGTCACCAGCCAGATGCAAAGGAAGCAAGACAAGAATGCCATAGTGAGAAAAGGTACCAAGCCACATGACTAAACATAGATAAGAATTATGGGTTAATTTAAGTGTAAGAGTTAGTTAGTAATAAGCCTGAGCTACTGGCCAAGAATTTATAAGTAATATTAAGCCTCCAAATCAATTATTTGGGAAGAGGCTGCTGGGTATTTGGGAGTTGCTGGTGGGACAGAAACTTCTGCCTACATTTGAGGACCAGGAAAAGGGGGTGAAAAGATTGTAAGAGCAGGAGGATCAGAAAGTCTGCTGTGAGATTGTGTTTCCTAGAAATGATGGTGAAGCTCCACCCAAGTTACCTCAACAATATGGCTGCCTAAACAGGACTGGAAAAAGGGCAAAACCAATAGACATGTTAATGAGGAAATCTCATGGGGCTCCACCCCAGACAAAGAACTATAGGCAGCTAAGGAATACTGAGAGAGGGAGAATTAGTCATCTCTAGGCATGAGTCCCTGCATTGGCTAATACCAAGTGGTCAGCCCTGAAGTCATATATATACATGTATATTTGGAACACCAGACATAAACATATGTAACAATAAGAATTGGACAGAAAGAGGCCATGAATTTGTGAGGGTAGAATAGGAGGGGTTAGAGGAAAGGGAAGGGGCAAATAATATCATTATATTTTAATTAAAGAAATAAAAATTATCCATAAAATCTCCTACTTATTGTATCTTAACATAAAGCATAGGATCTTTGAAGGTTGGAGCAGAAAAATTCTCCAAGTCTGAGTCCTTTAATGATCAAATGCAAAGTGTATCTTCAATGATGACTTCTCAGATTTTTCTTCCAAGGGTATAAGAATAGAAAANCACTTGCAAGACAAACTGAGTTTGAAATGTTTCCAGAATGTGGATTTTTCTTTTCAGTCATTAACAGTTGTTTGGTTATCAAGTAATTTTGTTTTTAATGATATTTTTAGTGGTTTATAATGATTTTTTTAATGATTTATAATGGTCAGATATTTCCACTTCCTTTGAAACAAGGATCTTTATCACATCCTTATCTAATTGTTCTTCTNTAGCATGAGACAAAATCAAATAATTAACATAACTAACAAATGCAGAGTTAACAGGTGTGGGGATAATTTCCCCAGACTTTCGGAAAGCAGAGAGCTCGCCTGTGAGCAACAAGTATGTTGTGTTAGACTCAGTTGCACACTCCTGCTCCCAGCATCACAGTGGTAGTGCTGACTATACCAGGGCCTGTTTCCAGTATTCATACATACAAANCTAATACGAACTCTTAATAGNTGTGCTGGTTAAGTTTTTTGATAACTTGACACAAACCTATAATCTAGAGTCACCCAGGAAGAGGGAAACTCAGTTAAGGAATTGCTTCTATCAGATTGGCCCATAGACATGTCTGTGGGGGTATTTTCTTGATTAACGATTGAAGTGAGAGGGCCCAGTCTACTGTGTGTGGTGCCACCCCTGGGGAAGATGGTCTTGAGTTGTATAAGAAAGTAGCCCTGCCAGCCATGAGGAGCAAGCCAGCAAGCAGCACTCCTCCATGGCTTCTGCTTCAGTTTCCGCCTCCAGGTTCCTGCCTTGGCTTCTTGATCATGGACTCTAAGCTGTCACCCAATAAATCCTTTCCCCTTCCAACTTGCTAGGGGTCATGGTGTTTATCACAGCAATGGAAAGCAAACTTGGACAATAGTCCTATCATTAAGTTCCATTATTGTCAGAAAAATTGTGGTATTGAGCAATGGGCAGAAGAGATTCCTGCATTGTAGTCGGAACATTTGTCCATCCTGCCTGGCTCCCGCGGCCTCTCGGACCCAAGTAAACATATAGAGGCTTATATTATTTTAAACTATGGCCTAATGGCTCAGGCATTTTATTAGCTAGCTCTTACATCTTAAATTAACCCATTTTTATAAATCTATACTTGCTACTGGCTGAACCCTGTCTCTTATACACATCTAGATGTGTATAAGAGACAGGTGTCTGCTCAGCTCTTATACTTCCTCTCTCTCTAGTTAGAATGTCCAACCTAACTTTATTCTGCCTCACCATTGGCCATGTAACTTTATTTATCAACCAATCAGAGCAACACATATTCACAGCATAGAGAATGACATCCCCATCACTACATGTTCATTTATAGCATCTCTGGGATTGAGTTTGCTGTTGACTAGGTNTTTTATGATCATAGAGAAGAGGTTAAATATTTTTGTCTGTTGAAGATTCAAAAAATTTATGTTTAGGNGAAGTAATCACAAGTTTTATGATTTATAGTTATGTTAGCNGCTACAAACACTGTATTAACCCATTAGTTTTATTACAATNTTGCAATAATGAATGTATATATATTTATAAATGGTTACTCAAATATTCCTTGATATGATTTAGCATTTTATTGTCATCTACATTTTAGGGCAAATGTCTCACACAGTTTAGCATTGGCCACCCATCTTGGTATGGGAGAGACCAGTAATGAGCAGTAAGAGTAGAAGTTTAATTAATATGTTGGAAAGANNAACAAATAAAGAGGTCCAGTGACCCCAAGATCATCTTCAGGGTACTATAATGTGATTAAGATTTATGTAGAGGTCTTTGATCCACTTGGATTTGAGTTTTGTGCATGGTGATAGATATGGATCTATTTGCAGTCTTCTACATGTTGACANTCAGTTATATCAGCACCATTTGTTGAAGATGCTTTCTTTTTTCCATTGTNCAGTTTTGGCTTATTTGTCAAAAATCAGGTGTTCATAGGTGTGTGGATTAATGTCAGGATCTTCAATTCAAATCCATTGGTCTACATGTCAGTTTTTATGCCAATACCAAGCTGTTTTTATCACTATAGCTCTATAGTAGAGCTTGAAGTCAGGGATGGTGATGCCTCCAAAAGTTACTTTATTGTAAATGATTGTTTTAGATCTCCTAGGTTTTCTGTTTTTCCATATAAAATTAAGTATTGTTTTTTCAAGGTCTGTGAAGAATTGTTTTGGGATTTTGATGGGGATTGCATTGAATGTGTAGATTGCTTTGGTAAGATTGCCATTTTTATTATGTTGGTCCTACCTATCCATGAGCATGGGAGATCTTTCTATTTTCTGATATCTTCTTCAATTCCTTTCTTTAAGGACTTAAAGTTCTTGTCATACAGGTCTTTCACTTGTTTGGTTAGAGTTACCCCAATGTATTTTATAAATCCAGNTACACTGAACCTTATAGAGGAGAAAGTAGGAAGTAGCCTAGAATGTATTGGCACAAGAGACCACTTCCTAAATATAATACCAGTAGCACAGACACTGAGAGCAACAATTAATAAATGGGATCTCCTGAAACTGAGAGGCTTCTGTATTGCAAAGGACACAGTAAGTAAGACAAAATGACAGTCTACAGAACAGGAAAAGATCTTCACCAACCCCACATCTGACAGAGGGCTGATCTACAAAATATATAAAGAACTTAAGAAACTAGACAGCAAAATACCAAACAATCCAATTAAAAAATGGGCTACAGATCTAAACAGAGGATTCTCAACAGAAGGATCCCAAATGGCCAAAAGATATTTAAGGAATTGTTCAACATCCTTTGTCATCAGGGAAATGCAAATCAAAACAACTCTGAGATACCATCTTATACCTGTCAGAGTGGCTAAGATGAAAAACACTGATGACAGCTTATGTTGGAGAGGATGTGGAGCAAGGGGCACACTCCTCCACTGTTGGTGGGAGTGCAAACTTGTACAGCCACTCTGGAAATCAATATAGCAAATTCTCAGAAAATTAGGAATCAATCTACCTTAAGACCACTCTTGGGTATATACCCAAGGAATGCTCAATCATACCACAAGGACACCTGCTCAATTATGTTCATAACAGCACTATTCGTAATAGCCAGAACCTGGAAGCAACCTAGATGCCCCTCAACCGAAGAATGGATAAAGAAAATGTGGTACATATACACAATGGAGTATTACTCAGCTGTAAAAAACAATGGCATCATGAAATTTGCAGGCAAATGAATGGAACTGGAAAATATGATCCTGAGTGAGGTAACCCAGATTCGGAAAGACAAACATGGTATGTATTCACTCATAAGTGGATACTAGATGCAAAGCAAAGGATAACCAGACTGCAACCACAGCTCCAGAGAAGCTAGGAAATAAGGAGGACCCTAAGAGGGACATACGGATCACCTTGGGAAGGAGAAACAGATGAGATCTCCATGAGTAAACTGGGGATGAGGGGGGAAAATAGAGGGGAGGGGATGGGGGATGAGGACGTGAGGGAACAGGATGGTCAGGCTGGGTGAGGGATGGAGTAGGAGAGCAAGGAAAGAGATATCTTGATAGAGGGAGACATTACGGGGTAAGGGAGAAAACTGGTGCTAGGGAAATTCCCAGGAATCCACAAGGATGACCCCAGATTAGACTACTAGCAATAGTGGAGAGGGTGCCTGAACTGGCCTACCCTGGTAATCAGATTGGTGAATACCCTAATTGTCATCATAGAACCTTCATCCAGTAACTGATGGAAGCAGATGCAGAGATCCACAACCAAGCACCAGGCCGAGCTCCAGGAGCCCAGTGGAAGAGATCGAAGAGGGATTACATGAGCAAGGAGGTGGGGGTGGGTCAAGATCACGATGGGGAAATCTACAGAGACAACTAAACCAAGTTCATAGGAACTCATGAACTTTAAACTGACAGCTGTGGAACCTGCATGGGACCAAACTAGATCCTCTGCATATGGGAGACAGCTGTGTAGCTGAGTCTGTTTGAGGGGCCCCTGGCAGTATGATCAGGATCCATCCCTGGTGCATGAACTGGCTTTCTGGATCCCATTACTTATGGTAGGACACTTTGCTCACCCTTGAGGCAGGGGGAAGGGCTGGATCCTGCCTCAACTGAATGTACCAGGCTTTGCTGTCCCCCCATGGGAGAACTTACCCTTTTGGAGGAGGGGATGAGGGGTAAGTCGAGGTGGGCACTAGGCAGGGGTAGGGGAAGCAGGAGGAGGGATGAGAGGGGGATCTGTGGTTGGTACGAAAATGAATAAAATTTTTATGTAGAGAAGAATTGGAGAGAGAGAGAGAGAGAGAGAGAGAGAGAGAGAGAGAGAGAGAGAGAGAGAGAGAGAGAGAGAGGAGAGAGAGAGGAAAAAGGAGTCTTCATTATTAAACACTCTAGTCAAGTTGAGGTCTAGTTGATCATTCCTCACAAATGACTCTAGCTTGTGTCAAATTGACACACAAAACCAGCCAGTACAGGGGTAATTCCAGTCCAACCTCACAAAGGCATTTATGGATCAGTCCCACTATTCCTGGAATCCAATGTCACTTAAGAAGGAAAGTTAATGAGGCAAACAGTTACAAGATGTGACAATGACCAATGCCTTTCCCTTAACTGGTTTGATTCATTAAGGACTGAATAAGATTTCTGAAGCTGCGCAGTGGTGGCGCACACCTTTAATCCCAGCACTCAAGAGGTAGAGGCAGGCGGATCTCTGGGAATTCAAAGTCAGCCTGGGCTACAGAGTGAGTTCCAGGACAGGCTCCAAAGCTACACAGAGAAACCCTGTGTCGAAAAAACAAAACAAAACAAAACAAAAAAGATTTCTGAGACATACCTTTTGGGTTTTTATAGGAGTAATGACTCTATCATTTGGAAGAGAGAGTTTATCATTCTGTTTTAGAGGCCAATATCATAAAGCCAAGAGGCAACTTGATCATTTTCCAAAGGCCTCATCTCCAAAACCATTCACATTCGAGTTTCAGCATGTCAATTTGGAGGATGTGAACATTCAGTCCATAGCAGTAGGGTTTGGGGTTATTTCCATTCTGGGTAGTTATAAAGTGTCTCTGAATGATTTATACCCAGGTTTTATATTTTAGTCTGTTATTATTATTATTAATTTTGTAGATCTAGCAAGCAGTAGATGAACAGGGAATGGGTTTCATTCTCTCAGGCTCCTTTCTATTAGTTCTTACACAATACGCAGCTTTGGGTGCAACTGGGTGGCACTTCAGTTGAACCCAGGTGCCTTCCTTTTTGGCTTCCTTCTTTTGATCATTTTNCTACATTTATTTAGAAGGACATCTCTGCTCTTAGACTTCTTAATATACTCAATATGAATATTACTTTTATTGGCAAGAATCTTCTCTTTAACCTGCTTGTTTACAACAATGCCAATAGCATCTTGGGTATCACTGTAGCCATGGCAAAGTTGTGGGGCATTTCTTTCAGAACAGTACCAAGTCTCTCGCTGTCTACAGCATCAACCTTCTTTTAGATTCACATGTATGTGGCCATGTTTCCTAAAGAGGCCTAGAGAACATAGAGCAGGTGTCTCTCCTCTTTTTCTTCGTGTTGTCATTTTGGAGAATTACTTGAAAATGGTGGCCTCTACACAAGATTTTTGTGAATATATATTCATTTCTCTCAAGTAAATGCCTAGGAGTCATTTTACTAGGTTTTATGCTAAATTCTCTTTTTAATGATCTGTCAAACTATTTCAAAGTGGCTATTGCTTTAAAATTTTCTACCAGCAATATATACATATATATATGTACCTCAACTGAAGAATAGATAAGGAAAATGTGGTACATTTATACAATGTATTACTCAGCTGTTAAAAACAATGACCTCATGAAATTTGCTGGCAAATGGATGGAACAAGAAAAGATCATCCTGAATGAGGTAACCCAGATCCAGAAAGACAAATGTGGTATGTACTCATTTACAAATAAGTGGACATTAGCCATAAAGTAAAGGATAACCATGGTACAATCCACAGACCCAGAGAAGCTAAGTAACAAGGAGGGCTCAAGAGGGGATGCATGAATTTCACTGTGAAGGGGAAATAGAATAGACATTGTCATTAGATGGGGGAAGAGGTCTGGATGGGGAGGTAGGGATGAGAACAGGAGGGATCAGGTAGGGGGAGGATGGAGGGAGAGAGTACTAGGAGAGACAAATGGAACCTAGAGGCATCTCTAGGGTGAACTAGAAACCTAGTGAAATGGCAACTCCAGGAATCTATGAGGGTGACCCTAGCTAAGACTCCTAGCAAAAGGGNATATGGATCTTGAATTGGCCATCTCCTGTAACAAGCAAGGTTTTCAGTGGAGAGATTAGGACACCAGCCTAGCCACAAAACCTTCAAGCTACAATTTGTCATACCTACAAGATATGTTGAGGTAAAGGTGGTGCAGAAATTATGGGAGTGACCAACCAATGACTGGCCAGCTTGATACACATACCCTGAGAAGGAGCTTACCCCTGAGGGCCAGGACCCAGAGCCAGGATACCCCAGAGACCTAGAATAAAGCCAAACACAACAGGAAAAAAGTCAATGAAATGATCCCTATGATATTCTGGTATACTCATAGACTGGTGCCTAGCCCAACTGTCATTAGAGAGCCCCCATCCAGCAAATGATAGAACCAGATGCAGAGATCCACAGCCAAACATTAGGTGGAGCCTGGGGAATCCTGCAGAAGAGGGGGAGGAAGGATTACAGGAGCCAGTAGGGTCAAGGGCACCAGAAGAAAACCCACAGAACCAACTAACCTGGGCTCATAGATGCTCGCAGAGACTGAACCAACAACCAGGGAACCTAGGTCCTTTGCATATATATTATAGTTGTGTAACTAGGTCTTCTTGTGGGACTCCTAACAGCAGGAACAGGGACTGTTTCTGACTCAGTTGCCTGCTTTTGGGACCCTTTCCTCCTACTGGATTTCCTTGTTTAGCCTTAATAGAAGAGGAGGTGCCTAGTTTCATTGCAATTTGATATGACACAGCTGCCTGATATCCAAGGGAGGCCTGCCCTTTTCTGAAGAGAAACAGAGGAGGAGGAGTGGATGGGGGAAGGGGGAGAGGAGAGATTGGGGGAGGGAATGGGAAGAGAGGGGGGAGAGGAAACCTTAGATCAGGATGTAAAACAAAAAAAAAGAAAGAAAGAAAGAAAAAAATCCTTTATTTTCTGCATCTTTACCAACAGTTGGCACCATGATCTCTGAGTTTTTGTGTGTTCCTCCAGAATGGCTGAAATCCGAACCCCTAACTAATCTAGGATATGGGCCCTCCCCAGACACCAGAACCACAAGTGCTTTGATCTTGGATTTTCTGGAACCCAGAACTACGGGAAATCAGTTCCTGGCATTTGGGAGGCGCCTGGGCTGCAGCTGATGTGACAGAAACCCAATGGATGAAGATAGTTCTCATTATCAGGTTGATGGATTGACTTTCATCGCCAGTCTCAGAAGTTTGTCGTCACACCGTACTGTAGTTTCAATGATTGATGATTTCTTTTTCCATTTCTTCCAATTTCCATGTTCCAAAACATCCTTTCTTTCCACACTCTCTATTTATCAATTAAGTTTTCTTACATTTGAGCTCAATTTTTAAAAAGTAATTTCTGTGAAAACAGAACACAAATGCTCGTGTGGGACCTTCCTTTGAACTTTAACTTCCTACTTCCATGTCATCATGTCATATTTTTCTATTTTCTGAAATAATTTCCAATGACCTGTTTTTGATTTGGAGGTTCTTTATGATGCTGAACTGCACGTAACAAAAGATAGATAGTTACTACTTACTGTACTTTAAACTCTTAGGATTTGGTTGACTAGATAGATACTCCTCGGGTCTATTGACAGTTAAGCAGTACTACTTTGAAGTACAGACCCACAAGGTTGAAAGCACAGCCAGAGCTCCACGCAGCTCCCTTGCTCATAGGTTCTCCATATGAGCTTCACATTGGGACTACTGTAAAAGCATAGTGCTGAGGAGCCTCAACTTCAGAGATACTGATGCAACTGATTTGAGGTAGAGACTGAGCATCATTTAAATTACCCAGGCATCCCCAGAAACAGAAAAAAACACTCTAATTATGTAATGTTTCATGGGCTTCCATCTCAGCAACACCAACATTTTTATCTTATGAAGCACAAATATGAAAACACCAACAAATTGCACTGCTCATCATTATCATTGCTTCATTAAAATACATTTTGTCACCCCAACAGAAAAGTAAGTAATTAAGGAATAAAATGATGGTCTTTATATGGAATAAATTGAGTTTTAAAAATATCTCTTCAATTGACATCATATTGTTTTATTTTTCACTGCACCAAAAACAGTTGCCAGTTTTTCCACAGGTCATTGCTAACCCTTGGAAAAGAAATTGAGAATTTTGAAACCAGGCATGTTAGTGGTCATTTTTTTTCCTCTGAGAAGTACTGTGTGTTTGTTTCTCCCTCCCTCCCTCCCTCCTCCCCTTCCTTCCTCCCTCCCCCCTCCACCTTCTCTCCCTCCTTCCCTCCCTTTTTCCTTTCTTCCTTCTTCCTTCTTTTTCCTCTCCCAGCATCAAAATCTTGAAAATATATGGAAGTAGTAGGCAATCACAGATTGATTCTGAATATACCATATCTTGGTATAAAAGCTTTCACAGACACCTACCATGTGAGGTTGATAAAAAGTCAACACAATAGTGGGGTTTAGGGATATGAAAGCTGAGCTCTCTTGTGTCTATGTTCTTGGATGTCCAAGTTTATATTTCCTCTGTGGTAGACCTTAATATGATGACACAATTAGGAAACCACAAAAGGCCCTCTGAGATGAGGGACAGGAAAAATATCCTTTGTTCTCTTTGCTTCGTCCTAGATAGATATCCTTGGACACTGACCACTATATATGTGGAAGTCACAGAAAATTCAGCACTTAAAAGCGAATTCATCAGTGAGCACATAAAAGAGAAACAATTTTGGTTTGTTTGATCTTCAGCTTCCTGTCAAAGCTGACATCTCAAGTTCTCCCATTTGTTTACTGCTGCTCTGTGTTGGTGGCTGCTTTTGGTTTTCAGAAGCTTTGGCTTAGCACCTTTATCCTGGTTGTCATTAGATGGAGAAGTAAAAACAAGTTTTTTTAAATAGTGACAATTGCCAAGAATATCTGGAAAAAAATGTAGCCTCGTGGATTTTTTTTCTTGATTTGGGAAATTAAATAACAAACCATTTTCTTTTCAACATGTGCCAAACACATTCAATCACCTTTTACTATTTGCTAATTTTTCAGTAAATCAACAGAAAAAAAGTAATTCAGGACTTGCAATACAGGATTTTTATGAAAGAGGAGAGGCAGCTGCGCCATTTTAACTATGCTTCAAACTCTACCAGAAGAAAGTATAGCTGCCTATTTTTCTCTGACCAGATAGGGTTTGGGGAGCCATGAACATGGTTGCAAAGAGACACTATCATAATCTATAAATTGGTGAAAGAGTAAATACTTTTCCTAGGAAGAATATACTGTGTTAAACTTGGGTATACAACTATTTAAGAAGAAATAATAAATTAGCATCATAAGTATCAAATCAAATCCTAGCAAGGCTCTAGACATTTCCCTGTTGGGGTCTTTTAGTGTGNCAAGGGAGGAAACCATCCAAAAGATCATTGGATAATGACAGGGTCTAGGGCCACTGAAAATGCTCAGAGCTGTAGCCTGAGACACCAGGATTTCTGTTTCCACATGGACTTTGGGTTCTCTCATAAATCCAACTCCATTTCTAAATTTAGCAATGCCATTCCAATTTTAGCTCATGGATCATTTGTCAGCCATTCTAGCATTTTACATTTAGACACATTTCTAGAACAATTATGAAAATGTCTTTCTGAGGGTGTATTAGTTACTTGTCTGCTTGCAGAGAAAATATCTGAATAAAGTGTCTCTTGAATAAGTGAGGGTTTATTTTGGTTCACCATTTGAGGGCACAATTCAGGTAACTCATGGCAGTAGGGGCTTAAAGCATCTGGTCACACTGTGCCCAATCAGGAAACAGAGAGCAATGAATGTGGGTGCTTAACTCACTTTCTCCTTTTTGTTCAGTATAGAACTCCAGCTCAGGACATGGTGTCACCCATAAGTCTTCCACCTTAATTAATCTAATCTAGACAATGACTCATAGACTGTCTCCTGGGTCATGCCAGACTCTGTCAAGTTGACAGCCCAATACTAACCATCCTATTGGTTGATGCCCACCTGTCATTTCTAGAATTTTGGAAGTTGCTTACAATGCAGTTCCTGTTTACTTAGGTAATATTATATCCTTCTGGGGTCTTTGATATAATTGAAGACTAAATAGTTATAATTTTCCTCAGTTATGATAAAAGATAGATTAGATCTGAAATTTTGGAGTCACAAATATAGGATAGATAGAATATTTCCATTAATTTTGCCAAATACAAATAGACTAGATACTGTAACTGTAGTTCTTGCTTGATAATTGTTCTATTATATGTAATTTTACTATGTTAAAGTTAAAACATTCCATTTTGATTAGACAAGAAAGGGGAAATGCTGTGAGATAATCTCTTGTACACTGCTTTAATAAAATGCTGATTGGCCAGTAGTCAGGCAGGAAGTATAGGCAGGGCGAGCAGACTAGGAGAATGCTGGGAAGAGGAAGGGCAGAGTCAGGAGTCACCAGCCAGATACAGAGAAGCAAGATGACAAAGCAGAACTGAGAAAAGGTACCAAGTCACATAGCTAAATATAGATAAAAATTATGGGTTAATTTAAGAGTAAGAGCTAGTCAATAATAAGCCTGAACTAATGGCTGAGGAATTATAATTAATATAAGCTTCTGAGTGATTATTTTATAAGTGGCTGCAGGACCACANGGACCAGGTGGGACTTCAGAAACTTTTGACTACATCTCTGCCTCTCCAGTGATGGCATCAAAGGCCTAAAACACTATGCCCAGCCTAAAAGTATTCTGAATATAAGGAAAGACACAGTATAGAGCACAACAAGATTATGCTCAGAGGGGATTTTAGCAGGTCAATAACTCTTATTCAGAATGACCAATTCAAATCCCTTTAGAGCACATTTTGTTGAATTAAGTTCCTGGGGTTAGGGATGCACACTAAAATTTATAGCTAAGATTCGAAGCCATCAGGAGTGGGAAGTACAGGGAAGCAGAGATGCCTATGTTCAGGCATACTGCTGTCCATGGCCTGGCACATATTTCTAAGTGAGAAACAAAAGGGCATGACAGATTCAGAGTTTATCTTGAGCCAATGTCATATCTTTAGTTGTAAGAAATTTAGAAAATAGAGACAAATATTCCCTCCCCAAATATTTGAATATTTTCATCATATTTCTTCTCCTCCCAGATACTCCCCTTCCCTACCTACACAACTTTACCTTCTTTCTCTCTTTCTAAAGAAAATAAAACACAACAATAAAAGAACACCAAATCAAACTAACAACAACCAAAAAAGCACACAAAAACCAGAGTCCATTTTGCATTGGTCAATTACTCCTGAGCATAAGACCTACCCTGGAATGTGATTGATGTCTCCAGTGTCACTGTGTTGGTGAAGAATTAGTTTTCCTCTCCCAGCAGCTATTAATTGCAAATAGCTTCTTAGAAAGGGATGGGACTTTGTGATCACTTCCCCCTCTCCATTCTTTGATTTTTGTCTGGTCTTGTGTATGCTGCCACAGTCTCTGTGAGTTCATACATGCACCAGCCCTATTGTGTCTGGAAAATGCTATTTCTTTGGAGTTGTCCATCACCTCTAGCTCCTACAATCTTTCTGCCTTCTTTTTTGCATAAATCTCTGAGCTTTGAGAGGAAGAGAATGATGAAGACATCTTATTTAGGGCTGAGTGATCCAAAGTCTCTCACTTTCTGTGTATTATCAAGTGCTGGATCTCTGTGTTAATTACTATTTACTGCAAGAAAAATCTTCTCTGATGAGAGTTGAACCAATGTACTGATCTGTGGGTATAGCACTATGTCATTAAGAGTAATTGATTGCTATGTTCATTTAGCAGAATAATAGTCATAAGTTTTCCCTTAGGGCCTATGACTCACCTAGTTTCAAGTACTTGGCCTCATTAGCAGTATCATGTATGGATTACATCTCACAGAATAGGCCTTAAGTCCAATTTTTAAAAAGNNGTTGGTTATTCCTCTAACATTTGTGCCACTATTACACCAGGNGGCATATCTTGCATTCAGGCTGCTACTGTAGCTCACAGGATTCAGAGTTGGGTGAGTTGATGATTACATTTCTCCTCTGGCAGTATATATAGTACCTTTCATCATGAAGAATGCTAATCAGCAGGGATGAAGCTTNTTGTTGAGCACTAGTTTGATTTCTCCATGTTTGAATACATAATTATGTGGTGTCTTCAGCAATAGGTCTTACCATCAGCTTATGAAGGGTAACCATTGGCAATATTTCATAATGCATAATNTCAGGGGGTGTGGTAGTTTGAATGTATTTGGCCCCCATAAGCTCATAGGGAGTGACACTATTAGGAGGTGTGGCCTGGATGACACAGCCTTTAATCCAGACCTTGAGGCTAGAGGGCACACACTTTAATCTGGGCCACAGGTTCTGTTGGAAGTGTGTCACTATGGGGGTGGGCTTTGAAGACACCACCCAGTGTGTCAGTTGATTTCCTGTTGCCTGCAAGATGTAGCAGTCTCAGCTGCAGCACCACTTCTGCCTGCATGCCACCATGCTCCCCGCCAATGGTAGACTGAATGTCTGTACTGTAAGCTGCCCCCTCAATAAAATGTTTTCATTATAAGAGTTGCCCTGGTCATGGTGTCTTTTCACAGCGATAGTAACCTTAAGAAAGATAGGGAGTGTCTATGTGACCCTTTTGACCAACAACTCAAAAAAGATNTAAACCATTTCTNGTACTGGGAGTTTTAATTGGTAGCATAAGATGTCTAGTTAAGGTATTGACTACCCCATAATATGATAACCCCATTTAAATTCCTTTTTTATGTGTATATATTTTAGGAAGCCTCTGTAGTAGCAGGATTCCATATGGCTTTTCAAAGAAGGTCTTTAGTATTAATTATTCCTCCTCCTATTTCCTCCTTTACCCTGCCCTTCCATTCTATTTTCCATTTAATCCTCCTCTTCTAATTTTCACTGTGTCCCCTTGTAATGTTATATTCTATTTCCCCTTCCTTGAAAGGTCCACTCCCTCACCTTGGTCCCTTATTAGCTAACTAACCTCTGTGGATATTCTAAAGGAAACACAGATATTTAAAGCTTAAAAGTCAGAACCACGTAGAAGAGAAAACATGGGAGGTGTTGAGGAATGGCATGGAAAGATGAGGTGATGTCACTATATTTAATTTAAAAATTAATACAAATGTCCAATGAGATCTCAATGTTGCAGAGGCTTCTGGGTGTCTATCAAATGTCTATTTTCTCGTTTCTGTAGAAGATAAACACTGAGATTCCTTGAAAGCAGTCTCAAATCAAACGCTCTGCTTTTCTTAAAAAGAATTTGGAAGAACAGTAATAACCTAAANACAAATGCAGTAGATGGCAAGAAATAACAAAAATAAGAGCAGAAATTAATGAAATAGAAACAAAGACAAAAACAATACAAAGTCTCAATGAATCTAAGACCTGGTTCTTTGAGAGNGTAAACAAGACGGACAGATTCTTGGCCCAACTAACCGAAAGGAAGAAAGATATGACCCAGCTTAGCAGATTCCGTACTCAGGAATGAATACGGAAACAGGACAAACACCAAAGAAATTAAAAATATTATAAGGGAATACTTTTAAAAAACTATACTCCATCAAGTTCGAAAATCCAAAAGATAAGGAATTTCTATATTTATCCAAATCACTGAAATTATACTAAGAAGAGATCAATAACCTAACTAGACCCATAACAAGTAAGGAGATTGGAACACTAATAAAAAGCCTCCTGAATAAAACCAGCCCAGGCCCACATGGGTTCACAGAATTCTACCACATTTTTAAATTATCTACAACCAATACACTATTGTTAAGAACAAAACAAAACAAAATAAAACAGAAAGAACAAATTCCTTCTATGAAGCCAGCATTACTCTAATGCCCAAACCAGGTAAAGATACAACAACAACAACAAAAAAAAACAACTACATGCCAGTATTCCTGATGAACACAGATGCTAAAATCTTCATGAAATATTAGCAAATGGATTACAGGCACATGTCAAGAAGAGTATCCACCATGATCAAGTTGGCTTCATCACAGAAATGAAGGAATTGTTTAATATACATAAGTCAATGAATAAAATAAATCACATAAGACAAAAATTGCATGATTGCCTCAATAGATACAGNAAAAAAACCTTTGACAAAATCAAGCATACTTTCCTGAAAAAACTCCTAGAATGAGTAGTATGGAGGGAACATACCTCAACATAAGAAAAGCTATAGATGACAAATCTACAGCCAGAATCATCCTAAATGGAGAAAAATTTGAAGTAATCCCATTCAAATCAGGAATGCGACGGGGCTGTCCACTCTCCCCTCTTCCTTTCAGTACAGCTTAAAGCACTCTGGAACAATAAAGCACAAGGAGGAAATTAAAGGAATACAAATAGGAAAAGAGAAGTTAACTCTGAAGATTATAGGTTATTATATGTAAGAGAGCCTCAAAATTCCACCAGAAAACTTCTAAAAATGATCAACACTTTCAGCAAAATGGCAGGATACATTACCAACTTAAAAAATGAGTAACTTTCTGTAGACCTTAACAAACATACTGAGAAAGAGACCATGGACACATTCCCATTCACAACAGCCTCAAGGGCGATAAACTATCCAGGAGTAACTGCCTTCTCAATTGTGTGCTGTTACCATTTGCTGATAGCTAAGACTCAAAGAAAATGAGTCTGGCTCAAGACTATTTACACTCTCTTTTCTTTGAATCAAGTGCCACAGTTCTCTGCAGTGCCTGTGAAGTTCCTTCCACCTGAGTGACCTGGGTGGTTTGTGACGATCAGCTGTTCCTGATCGTATGTATGCTCTTTGATGAGTCCCCAGAGTGTTCAGATTTTCTAGTAACTAACACCTGATTCACTAATGTTTGCTGCTGAGTGGATGGGAAACAGGCTCGGGAGAACTGAAAGATGGGGAGGGCAGGTAAGAGGGCAGCATGTGGATTCAATGTGAACATACAAAGTTAAAGGGANCCCTGTGAGGGCTTTCTAAGACAGTGCATTAAATATGGGCATTGCTTAGCCTGCATTGCTCTCTTGTTTATGAAGCCCTTGAGAGCTCAGTAGATCACAAAGGCAATGCTGCTGAGTAGCCTATGTATGGGTGTTTCCCCCTTCCTGGGGCCTGTGGAAGACAGTGCTGTGCTCCAAATACGCAGGGGCCNTTTCTAGTGGAGAAAGGGTCTCACACTCCGATACTCCTTCCGTTCTGCCTCATAGCACCCAGCTTGGTTATATAGTCTACAGGGAAACCTCCCATCTAGAAAGTGGCCTCCGCACAGCAGCATAATAAAGGGCTGGCAAGCCAGCCCTGCCTCATTCATATTCTGCCTGGAAAAATACTTACATTTTTCTTCTGCTAGAGGGTGAACTTTTGAACCCAGTAGAAGTGTTTTTCTGTGCGAGCTCCTTGTGTTTAGAGTCTAGAGTTTTGAGTCTAGGGTGTAACTTAGTNCTTGTCTGATCATGAGACTTTAGTATGCTAACTACTTCTTGCTCATTTTCTTCTTTTATAAGAAGACAAAAATATATTTCGCAATAGATTTTATTATTTGGCTGCACACATTTACCCCCCCCCCCGGATAAAATCCTGAAAAGCAGGATAGAAACATCAGCACAGACAGTTACTTGCATCCAGAAAACAGCATGATGAGTTTTGCTTGGTTGAAGTTTTTTAAGTCACAGGTGATCTAACACTTCTGTATTTAATTAGCTACTGCTTGGATAATNATTGTGGGTGAAAGAACACTTTCCCCGTCTCTTACAGAATTGCAGCCTCTTCATTAACGCTCAGGAGAGTGGTTCCAGAAGACCCAGCATTACACTGAGACTAACCGAGGTCTCAGTAGACACATGTGTTTTCAGTGTTCTCAGCCACTTAGATTGTGTGTGGCACAGGAAGGATGTTGTGATATGGGGAGGATCATACATGATTTCATGTTTATCTTTAAAAAGTCAGATATGTGGCACCCCATTATTCGTTGATCACTGCATTTTGACCAGTTGTGGTTTTCTNTAATCATCTTTGAGGGGTGAGAGCCACATGTCTCTGAGAGTGTAAGCATAAGTATTAGAATGTAGTTAGGAATTAATTCTGACCTAGTAAAGTGGTAGTAGTAGGTTCTCCTCTAAGATCTAGGACCTCACTAGTTCTGGGTAGTTGGCTCGGTTTCCAGCTTTAGGTATGCTTTCCCTCCTGTTGATCCGGCCTTGAACCCAGTTGGTTACTAAGCTCTTGGTTATAGCCAATATATGAGTGTCTATTGCACCTCTAGGGTCATCTTGCTAGGCTAGTCACCACTGTGGTTCACAGGCATCACAGCTGGGTAGGACTATTGTCTGCTTCCCTCCCTTCTGCAGTTTGCATAATGTTTCCTGGTACTATGAAAGCTAGACCTCAGGGAGGAGTCTTTTCTTTCAGATGTAGTTAGAATCTTTGAAGTCCTCTGTCCAATAGTGACTTATCCTCAACCTCTGGAAGGCAAAAGCCTATATTGTTTTTGAGTCTCTTGGACTTACCTGATTAATAACTCTAAAGGGGATTTCTCATGACTGGTACTGGAATTTTGTTGTATAGTCTATGGTCCCTACCTGATCAGCCCAAGAAGTGTGTGTGTGTGTGCACGTGTGTGCACATTGTATGTAATTTTAAGCAAATGTAAAATAATATGACTCCTTAAAGCTTCCTCAATCACCCTTAGTGTTATTTTCCCTCCTCCC
Source organism: Neotoma lepida (assembly GCA_001675575.1). Lineage (NCBI taxonomy): Eukaryota > Metazoa > Chordata > Mammalia > Rodentia > Cricetidae > Neotoma > Neotoma lepida. Next base: position 25,068 of record LZPO01098000.1, read on the forward strand.
TCCCTCTCCTTCTTTACTGATTCTCTCCACCACCCCAATTACAGTCTCTCATCCCCATTTATCCCTCCACATCACCTGTCTCCTGAAATGCCCCCTTCTCTAATCCCTGCCTCCCATGGTCCCTTCTTAGTTTCCCAGTTTCTGTGTTTCATTCCAGGTTATATGCTCACATCTGAATATTTGGAACTAGGAACNTGCAGATGAGAGAGAAAATGCAGCATTTATCTTGTATCTCCAACACAACTCCTGCACACCTAAGGCTCAGGGGACATTGGGGAAGATGGGGAGGAAAGACTGTAAGAGCCAGAAGATAGGAAGTCTGCTGTGAGAGTGTGTCTCTTAGAAACAACAGGAAAGCTGTACACATGATAGCTCAACAAAATGGCTGCCTAAAGAATATTTAAACAATAATAATACCCAAAGCCATTTTTATGTAGAAGGAGGAAATTTCTCTGGTCCCTATCCCTAAACAAAACTACAGGCAACTGATTGCCAAGAGAGAGAGAATTAGCCTGTTCCAGAGGTGAGACGTCTAATAAGTTATCGAATATAAAGAGGTTAGCTCTGAAACCATATGCATACAAAGAACAAAAATGGACTCAAGCAGATCGTATTTATATATTTATTCACACACACATAACAATAATAAAGAAAAAGATGCTATCAATTTGAGGCTGTGGGGCATGGGATAGGCTGGAGGGAGGAAAGAAAGGATAGGGTGGAAGTATATAATTACATTTAATTAAAAGCATAAAAAATAAAATAATTGTTCTTAGAAAAAAGAAACTGTTTACAGTATATAAAAAATAAAAATATGCAAACAAAGGCATAAAATATGTCAAATATATGTTTTACCTCTTTAACTTTACTTTGTATTTTTTGTAAAGAATTTTTAAATAGCTAGGCAGTGGTGGTTCATACTTTTAATTCCAGCACTATGGAGGCAGAGGCAGGAGGATCTCTGAAAGTTCAAGGCCAGCCTGGTCTACAGAGTGAATTCCAGGGCAGCCAGGGCTACACAGAGAAACC
>LZPO01098000.1:26131-39428 GCA_001675575.1 Neotoma lepida
AAAAAGAAAAAAAAGTACTGTTAGTGAAAAGCCAGGACATCAATCTTTTCCCCTTAGCTTGTGAGGGCTTAACAAGTTTTCAGGTTCAGTGTCCAAAGTCAAGGAGCATTGGCTCTAAAGTTATCTCTGAAACAAGATCTGTGCCCTTTAGCACAGGGTCAACAACATTGAAAGAGTGAGACTTGGTGCCATGACCTGGGAGTTTTCAGGTTCAGTGTCCAAAGTCAAGGAGCATTGGCTCTAAAGTTGTCTCTGAAACAAGATCTGTGCCCTTTAGCACAGGGTCAACAACATTGAAAGAGTGAGACTTGGTGCCATGACCTGGGAACACTCTACCTAAGGAATCTAGCAGACCAGAATGATCACCCAGTAGTGCAATAGCTAATTTTNTGCCTGTATAATATCACAGGATAGTCCAAAATATGCAATAGAGAACCTCAAAATACTCTAAATTAAGTTAAACCAAGTGAAGAAATAAGATGAATGGAAGATAAAATAGGAGAAGAAGATGAAGCCATAGATGAGGCTTTTGTATTAAATGGACAGTGGAATTTTCTAGGTGTTTGCTGGAGACAGACCCAACATCTGACTCTGCAGGAATGTGATGAAATCAGTAATACAAGATCTTCAGGATTCAAGGACTAAAAGACCTTAGAGTCTCTCCCTTTGAGGAAGNACTAGATAAAGTGTTCTGTCCCATTAAACCAAANGCTCTCTGACAACATAGATACCCTGTGCCTTTGCAGCAGCTCCTCTGCCTGCTGAGTGTACCGTTGAGCCAGAGGAAGTCATTCTTTACAGTGCTCCTGCAATGAGAGAACATTCCTGGTTGCTAGTGTGGTGGTTTGAATGAAATTGCCCCCACAGGCTTCTCTACTTGATTGTGTAGTCACTAGGCAGTGGAACTGTTTGCAAGGATTAGAAGGATTAGGTGTGGCCTTGTTGGAAAAACTGTGTCACTGGGAGTGAGCTCTGAGGTTTCAAAGCCCATGCCAGGCCCAGGCTTTGTCTTTCTGCCTCTGCCTAAGGAGGAGCTTTCAGCTCCTGCTACAGCTCCTGTCTGTGTGCCACCAGGCTCCCCACCACGGTGATAATGGACTAAGCCTCTGAAACTGTAAGTGAGTCCCAAGTTAAATGCTTTCTCTTGTAAGAGTTGTCTTGGTCATGGTGTCTTTTCACAGCAATAGACAGTGACTAAGACACCTAGTCATGTGTGTGGAGCAAGGGCTGCATGCAGCAGGGGCACAAAGCCAATGAATTTGAACCAAGGTGGAGGAGCCGGATCAGAGACCTGCCTAAACTTACCCTCAGCTGTAGAAACTGATGTGAGGGCTGCTGAGAATCACTGAGTCCCTAGAGAAGAGGATCCCAGCAGATAAGGGAANACTGGGTCCTGAGGGTCTGTGGAGGGCTGCTGTAGAGTAATCCTTTTATACTCTGCAAAGGTTTGTCACTCAAATTGGTTTAATAAAAGCTGATTGGCTGGTAGCTAGGATTTTCAGGGCAGAGAACATGCTGGGAGGAAGAAGGGCAGAGTCAGAGGAGATGCCAGAGATGCAGACGAATCAGGACGTGTAGAAAATGAGGTAACAAGTCATGAGCCACGTGGCAGAGAGTAGATAAGAAATATGGGTTAATTTAAAATTTAAGAGTTAGCTAGTAACAAGCCTGAGCTATCGACTTAGCATTTACAAATAATATTAAATTTCTGAGTGGTTATTTGGGAGTACTGCCAGGAAAGAAATGTCCACCTACAGAGAGCCTCTTGTCCAGTATCCATTTTTGGGCATTTCCTCTTTTCTGAGTGGTTGGCTGTCAATCTGAGAGGAGGCTTGGCCAAGAAGCCAAGGCACGGCAAATGAGGCCTGTGCTTAGAAGCTGAGACAAACAGATCAGAGTCTGCTACTGAAAAGTTTACAAGGTTTTGCTTAACATGCCTTGGGATTTGAAAAAGAGGACTTTTTTGTCAGTCTTCAATTTCATCTTAGAANTTTTCTGAGTGATGCTNAAAGTTAGTGTACAGGGTGAACAGAAGCAAATCATTCTCTTTTTTAATGTTCCCTCTGACCGCACCCATTTTCCTTGCTCTTTAATATCCCCCTGTGTCAAATGGAAAGAGTGCCAGAAGCCACCTAAGGAAGAAGGATCCACAGGGAACNTGCCAAGAAGGCCCTCGTTGAGTGCTTGACTCAGCAACTGCATATTTCCTGAGTAGCCTGCTGAGGCCGTTTCCCCTCAGCTATTGCCAAAACCACTTACCTTGACCGACACTCCTGTGTCACATGATCTGAGCCATCCTTAGGAGGCATAATACAGATATTCAGGCTCCAGGCTCCATGCTCTTTGGTAGACCAATTGCCAGGAGGGATCCAGGAGGGGCTGAATTACGGCATACTCCTTCTCAGCTCCAGAACTTGTAGAATTGTGCTGGGGTCATTTCACACATCTCTCCTGTGGAAGGTGGGTTTTCTTCCTTTTTTTAAATTTTTTTTTTATTTTCACTCCCTGCCTTCAGCTACACACTAGGAAGGAAGTGGGTCAAACTGAGGTAGCCAAATGTTTGTGTGTTTGGTGCAATATCTATGTCTCCAGTTGAATGAAAAAAAGCTGAAGCTTAAGCTTTGAGCCAAGTGTTCATTTCCATTTCACAGGTGGCAGTTAANGACTTGGTATGCAGTCACAGCACTGACTTTTCTCAGACTAAGTGTCAGATAAGGTGATCCAGACCTCCTCCCCTGGGTGTAAGCTCTCCAGATGTCACATACAGAGCTGGGGATGGAGGGGGGATGATGGAGAAGTGAAAAACGGAATAAGGGAAAAGGGGGAAGATCTGGAGAGCCCCCCTCTGCTGTCACATAGAATCCTAAACTGGATAGCCCTGTCTCCGTTATTATCATTATCCCCAAACTGCTGCTTCTTCTCTGTGAGTGTGGTCCCTAAATCCATAATCCCATTCTATCCTTGCTGCAATTCCCAGGCCCTGCTGGTGTCAGAGCCTTCATCTCCCTGCCTGTCCCAGCAGTAACTCAGCTGACTGCAATTATCTTTATCTTTAACTGCACACNNCTCTGGTGTTTCTTCCCATGTCCTGGGAAGGTGAGAAGTCCCTATAGACTGTACCAGAATACAGGAGCAGAGCTGAACTGCTGACCCACACACCCATCTCTGCCTCAAGTGGGATGGATCCTCCTGCTTATGTGTGGGGGCCCCTCTCTCTCTCCCTCTCTCCATGTCATGCACATATGAGCTCTGGGGCTTCCCACAGAGCTCCTTCTGCCTAAAGAATCCTCCTCCTTTTTGTTTAGCTAGTTCAAATATGTCCTTTCTGAGAAGGCAGGCAGGATTTATTGTTCTCCTGAATTTCTATAGTCCAGTTCAGGACTGAAAAGGTAGTAGTTGCTTTCTAAATGTTTCCTGAATGAATAAGGGAGTGGATTAAATACAATGCAGTCATTCAGTCTCTGGTAATCATAGTCAAGTTCTGGTGTCAGGAAAAGAGTTTAAGCTCTGGAATCAGACCAAGACATATTTGAGTCCTAGATCCAGTAGTAGTGGATGTGTTACAATTTTCTAGCAAAGCAGAAATGCTGGGACATATAGCATAAACATATATAGAACATATACAAATCAACCTATCATCTGTGTCTATTATCTCCTTATACTTCTATCTCTTATCCGTATCATCTGTCTCTGATCTGTCTATCTGTCTGTCTACCATCCATCATCTGTCCTGATCATCACCTATGAAGAGACTGAGAGTTTTTTTCAAGAATAGGCTCCTATGTTGCTGTGGGCCAACAAGTCTGGAATCTACAGAACAGGCCATGGCTGTATGCAGACTCAGAGAAGTACTGATGTTGCAACTAAAGTCTGAAACAGTTGACTGGTGGACCTCTCTCTTCTTGGGTAGCCTCACACTTTCATCCTATTCTGATTTTCAACTGATGGGATGAGAGCCACCCACTTTGCAGGGTTTTCTGTTTTGTTCAAAATCTATTTATTTAAATGTTAACATCATCTCAAAAATAGCTGGATACCAATATTTAGAGCAGTAGTTCTCAACCTTCCTAATGTTGTGACCCTTTAATACAGTTCTTCATGCTGTGGTGACCCCAAGCATAAAATTATTTCATAGCTAGTTCATATGTGTAATCTCGCTACTGTTATGAATTGTAATGTTTTCCGATGGTCTTAGGGATTACAACCCACAGGTTGAGAACCACTGATTTAGAGTTTTTTTTTTCTTTCTTAACCAATCACAACAATATTAACTGTAAAATACTTGGCAGTGGTGCCACGAGATTATAAGACCTAAGACAGTGAAGTCATCTGGGTTTAGGGAAGTACACTGAAGGACGTTTGCACATAGTGAAATGACTGAATGGTGCATTTCTTAGAACATAATCCCATCCTTAAGGGATGCATAGCTATTTTTGGGACCCCCCCACACAAGCTTCATTTCCATTATACAAGGCAGTGCAGATGAATTTCTTAAGGCATCCCAGCTTCACTTCTGCTCACTTCCCACTGATGACATAGCTCAGGCTCAACCTCGTGGGTGTGTGCTGAAGATTAAAGCAGACCATGCCGAGTCACAGCTGTGGTCTGACCTGGCTCTTGGTAGCAAGTGTCTCCTCCCACCTCACTCTTAGTCTGGACCTGCTTCATTTTAGGGAGAGCGCCACGTGGTAGCAGAGGTTCTGAGTGTAGGTCTTCTTCCATTCCTTCTGTCTCTACCTTATTTGGGGGGAAATTGTAAAGGAAGAAGCCCTCCTTTTAGTTTCCAGAGGCTAGCCATGAGTGAAAAAGAGGGTATAAGGAATGAATATATGTCGAGGTNAAGGTTAAATATAGAATCCTCAGTGGCAACAGGGGTGAAATGTATACGGGTTGAATCGCATCTGTAAAGTTCACTATCCGTATCAAGGCTACTTCCACTCAAGCTCTGGAGTCATAGAAGCCTAAAAACAAGATTTAATTTCTACCAAGGACCCACTGAGCCCCTCCTTGTCCACAGATGTTACGATCGTTTGTATATATGCCTCTGTAGGTTTGGCTTTGGTTCTAATTTTCTTTGAAATAAAGATAATTTCACATGATAAAANGTGCTTATTTCTTTGATAAATGCAAGGCCCATAGCCTTCTTTCTATTTTAAGCAAAATTAGCCCTTTTTCTGTAAAAAGAAAATTGAAAAAAATATTGCCCATCCTGTGTGTGGCCTGAATATAACCCTTAAAACATCTTAAAGGTTATCCATCAAAGTTTATAAAAGGAAATACATTGTTCTTAATTATTCTTATCTCCTTATTATGTAATNCTTGGTAGATTTATTTTTTAACCTATAATCTTATGCCAAAAGAGTCTGCTTAGGCGTGTTCCTGTGTGTAGACAGACACAGAACAAAATACACAGGGGTGTGTTTACCGTTTTAGTTCTAATCTTCGTTACTTTCCTTTCAGCTTGAGAAGACCTGCTGTGCTACAGATGGTTGTTTGGCCCAGGGTTACTGCTCTCACCAAGGCTGCTGGAGAAGGCCTGAGAGAGTTCTAGGCCAGCAGGCAGTCATATATTTCTTCCATAATCCTGTATGCGTGGGCGAAGCATCAGGCCAAGGTATAAATAAAACGTTCTGACTCTACATATGGTATTTTGGGTTTACAAATCCATCCCCATCAGCAGTTTTACTCATTATGGGACATCCACTGAGTCTCCTTTTGGGATTATTTGAGAAGCGGCGAAGACGTCCTGAGAAAGGAGCAGGTTTGCTGTGAAGTTGGGCAAAGATTAAGCACCTGTGGGAGAGCAGACTCTGTAACTGATCTCAGCTTCTCGGTGGGCTTTCCTCAGCACTGGCTTTCATGTTCTCTGGACCCTGTGGGACTATGAGCATTTTCTTCCAGAGTTGTAGGGTCATGGCTGTGACTGGGTGACATGTTTTCTTTTTTCCTGTCTGGATTCTGCCGTATTTTCACTGATTGGAGTCTAGACTGGGAAATCAAGTCCCAAAGGATATATTTTCAAAATTTAAAACATGAAGTACACTCAGCATTTCCCAATAAACCTAAAACGCACTTCTATTTTTTCACCTCCCTGTGAGACTGAGCTTTGGCCAGGTTGTAGAAAAAGTATGTCTTGGATTAAAAATAGCCAATAGATGGGCTTGTCCCAGGAGGCAAAGAGTTTAAAGGCATCTTAATGAGTGGTCTCATGCATAAGAACAAAGAGAAAGACCCTAGACCCTCTGAAGAACTGGAGAAACAAGTGGCTAGGACTGAGCACGGCGTGGAGAGCACGGCGTGGAGAGGATGGGGATCCACAGAATTAAGATATTAATTTACAGGCCTCCCTCTGTGTGATGGCCATCTCTGTACCCCACACTGGAACTGAATGGGAATGTGTTGGTTAAAGCTGGAGGCCATATGCCAGATTGGATGGTGCCATGCTCCCTTTGTCTCTCCCTCTGTGTTCCTTCCTAGTTGTCACAGAATCATCCTGCTTTTACTTGCTAATGGCCATGGACACCGTGGTTGCTTTCAGTCATTCACTGTTACCACTGTTTACAGATTGGCATCAGCAGCTACAATCAGAACCCCAAGAAGGCTCTACCCTGCAGCTGATCAACAAATAAGCATGAGCTGTGGCCCTCTTAGTTACATAGGCTTCTTCCAAGAGATGGGAGGAGCCCTTGCAATGTGTTCCCATGGNTGTATGTCCTTGTGAAACATCTATTACAAATGAGATATATTTAGCTATTGTTGCTTAAGACTGTTTTCATTTTCAGTTCCAGCTTCCCCTACATGTTCCTCCTGCTGGAGTGGGGTTGTCCACAGAGTGGTGAGCACTTGGGGCTGTAGCTAAAGAGAAGTCAAGATGGGAATATGTTTAATTTGCATTAAATGGGGGCTATTTTTGTGGTTGGCAATTGTTTTTAAGTGCTGGTCCTCCTGGGTAGGAACAAATGGCTTCTAGGAATATCCCTGGCAGGAAGCAGAGCTCCAATGCTCATTTTATGATGTCAGTGTGTCCCACAGCTTCTGATGCCAGACGTTCAGTTCACACAGCTTCAAGTAGAGGCCTGGTTTAAACAGCGCAGAGCAGGAGCTGCTCTAGGGAAGGTTCTTCAGAAGTCAGATGTGTATAATTGCTAGTAGAAGACTTTGTTTCCAATAACAACCAGTTGGAGGAGAAGGTCCGTCCTTTTAGGCATCTAGTGGGGCATGCTGTAAGAATCCTGCACAAAAGAGTTACTTAGTTCCCATGCTCAACCTTGAGCATTTGCAATCTTTCTAAAATTAGTACTTTGTCCAGACATGTTTTTTTTTTTTTAATTCTGAAAAATTGTTTGGTTTTCTACCTAATTGTACATTCTCAGTTTGGAGTTATTATTCTTGCTATTATTTTGCTCATTGTTACGGACACCTCAAACTGCATTTCCTTGAGGTTCCAGATAAATCTAGACAAACCATGAACTTGTTGTCCAGGTTATAGTCAGGCTGTCTTTTGAAAGACCCCAATTTGAATCCTTTAGTGACTTTCCTCCTTCCATCCACTGGTACCTGCTCTACTTCCTCTCACTTCTTCCTTCTCCATCTACTGCAGCAGAGACTGGCAGCCTTAACACACCCTCATCTGCTCCATGTCTTTTGCAAATGTCTACTTCTAATCGTCAAGATCTTTCACTATTTGCTACTTTGATAATCTTCTTTACTCTGCAAAATAAAGTAAGGCAGAAANTCAAGCAGTGCCATAGAAACTGTCCAGACTAGAATAATCTGAAGGGACTCAAGTGACTGTAACTGAGTTGGCCTTTNGCAAGTAGCAGGGGAAGTAGATGGCTCTGAGCATTACCATCATTTGGCAGTCTGCCCCATGTCCCTGGTGCTTGCCTCTTACTGGATGGATACAGAGAGATGCTGGATGAATTCTGGTTGTTAAAAATGGTTAAATACAGGTTGTTAAATTGTAGACCATGGCTCAGGACCACGGCTTCCCTCTTTTCTCTGGCCCTCTGATTTCTNCTTGGTCTGTGCCACCCAGGGTTCCCTTGCTACAGTAGTAGTCTACACANGTTATATTTTACTTCCCTTATCCTAATATGCCTCTAGTTCCTGGCATTCCTTTGCCACTTCTTTCAANGCCAGAGCTGTGGGGATACCCTGGCGAGAGCTATTCACTTATGGGGTACTTTAATTATCTCTTTGTTCTTAATTGTCCTCTGCTACAGAAATGGTATCTCTAAATTGACACCATGTCACATTTGTAACTAACGTATTCAAATCACATTGGCAAAGAGTGCAGTGAGTTTGTTGGAGATGTGCTTTGATTTAGTGTGATAGTGTCACCAGCAGCATTTACAATAAAGCAAAGGGTGGTGTTTGCTTACAATGTATACTGAAAGTCTTTTTCAGCAAGTTCTTNTTCATCATTTGGTGTGGGCTTTAATTACTCACAGTGCTATCAAACTACGTCAAGTCAGAGTTTTATTAAAGTGCACAGCCCCCTTTTCTGGACGGTTTATCTTCCACTTGTGTGCTGCCCAATCTTTCCTTTTAACTCAGGGATGAACACATAAGAGCCTTTGTGCTAAGTCGTAATCTCCCCTCCGCCACCATAGAATGCACGTATGAATGGAGAAAAGGTGTGAGGAAATTCTGGGAAGTTTCCAGGCCAAAGACAGCAATGTTAAGTTTTTCTTTCGGTGAGAATGCCCTTGGACACTGTGATGGAGCTCTTGTGATTAGCTTGTAGGGAGTATTGGAGAATTTCTTTGTATCCCCAGCATTATGTACTTTATTTTACTATCCACATAGCCAACTATCTAGTATGACATTCCCAGTTGCCCTGGTGGACTAGGAGACAAACAGAGGATTTTCTGGGCAGTTCGTTCATTTGAGTTTCAAGAGTTACAAACACACACAGGTNAATCTCCTCACATGTGCCATCTCTAGGCTCACTTCATACTGAAAGCACAGGTAGAAACTTAGGAACAGAGTCTAGCATGTTAGTTTCCTCAGAGAGAAGTTCACTGTTGGTTTTGATCAATTTTTTTGTTGCTTTAACTGAATGCCACAGACAGTAATTTATGAGGAAAATTTTACTTTTTGAGGTTTTGGAGCCTTGGAAGTTCAGGACAGAGATACTGTCTCGGGAAAGACTGTCTTTGTGATGGTCTTCTTATGGGGAAGCCTCCCCTCCCCGCAGGGTCTCAGGTTGGTGCAGGGACCTCATGTGGAGATAGCACAAGTTGTCCAGAGGGATCTGGGAAGCTCCTCCCTTCATAACCCATTAACCCATGAACTGATTAGTTCATTCATGAGGGTGGAGCTCCTGTGACCCAATCACTTCAGTTCTCAACTCTTAGTAGTTCACAATGAGAATCGAATTTCAACATAACCATTGTGCCAATGTTATGTCAGCTTGACCATGAGAAGTAAGTCAGAGCAACAATCCTGTCCCCAGCCTGGCTCAGTAGCTTTAAAAATGAGATAAGGCTGAAAGCTACACTAGAATGTACTATGCTTAGCTGGGGGTGAGGAGCCCTCCAGACCCCCAGGCTTCCTCTAAAGCCCTANCAGGCAGAGGGACTTTTTAAAGTAGATGAAAACTTCCTAAACACAATCTCACTTAGCTGGACTTCAAACNAAACACCAAGTCCCAGAGAAGCCTAACAACCTAAACAGTCTTCAAAAATGAGATGTTTTCAAAGACACTGACTGTTATTCCAAAAACAACTAGTATCCCAAGCTAAATACAATTGTGATCTTGCTTTCATCTCTTATAAGTAATAAGGGTGAGTGAGAGAGGGGTCAAACATAGATCTGGAGTGTGAGATACACGGCAGCTCCCCACGCCTTCTAGAACACACAGAAAGGAGGTTATTTATTCTGTGCAAAATAGTTATAACTCTCATGTATGCTCAGATCTATTTTTCCCCAAAAGATAAGTTAGCATTTTTAGTTTCTGGCAGATAATTAATAGTTTCTTATCTATATTTCCACTGTCCAAGTTCAGCTGCCAGGCAGAATAGAAGAAAAGCATGGGTGTACTCGGTATGTTAATTATAAGGGTATGGCACTATAAAACGGTATAGCCCAAACACATGGCCTTAAAGATTCTGAAATCTGTGCCAAATGTGAATCACCAAAGGACAGAGTCATTACAAAACCTTCCAGAAGTGACCATTGCCATCCATCCCTTATGCGGCTATCNTTTGTTTCAACAGACTTNGTCCTATTTGTCTGTNTNTCTATCTNTNTNTTTCTTTTTTTTTTTTAACCAACTTTAGTGGTCCATATGATGTATGTGAAGTGGCTGGNCATAGGTGGGCTGGCTTGGTGATGGGGAAGGAAAGGACTTCCCTTCAAAGACACCTGTCTCTGTTCCACATTTATCTCTGCTCCAGGCTCTAATGCACTCACTTCTTTGCTGAACCACAACTTCTGTCACTCTTTCTACTCTTGAGTGCTCCTGAATATATATCATTTATTATCCAGCACTGGGCTTGCAGAGAACATCCTCCCGGCTGACATAACTATCTATACTTNGAAAGTATGGCATGTAATAGATATCACGTCTAGTGGTTGGTCTTTGGCAAGTCCAGAGTGGTACTTTGCCAACTGCCCCTTTCTCCCTTAATTTTCTATCCCTTGTATATTTAAAGATGAAATTTAATAGATTTTGGTTCATTTTTAATTACAGTAATTCATCAGAACCTTTGTTGTAAGACTTATTTGATGTTCAAGAAGCCTTATGAACTTTTCCCACAGCACTTTGAAAATATTCTTTCTAGAATCCAGAAGCAGTCTTTGGTAAGTTATAAATTAATTTCAACATGACATAGTGTTATTTTAGTCCAAGACCTACATTAGTTAAAAGGCCTATTATGCAATTATTTAGATGATAGTCTGGTTTGTGTATTCCACATGGTTACACTTAGTTAGATGAGATCACATGTACCTGGAAGGCAATGCCTCACAATACACTACCAGTTACAGGGATGCTTTAAGAAGGTGGATTTCTAGACTACAACAAATGAGAAGAATCCAGGTGGCAACCATCCTCTTCCTCACAGGAAGAATCATGCACGCATATCATTAAAGAGCCAATAGAACTGGCTTTCGGCTACCCTGGGGTTATGTGTGGAATGAAGATTTGGGGGATGGAAGTCACAGTAAGTAGAGCTTACCTGTGGGAATGATGTGTAGACAATTAAAATTAGGGTAGAGTTTTTATCCCAAGAAAGTGAGAGAAGTGAGAACAAATTTAATACCCTTCACTGGACACAGTCAGCTGTGAAATGTGAGGCGTAAACGACGTGTTGAGATGCCTGGACCCTCTTTGTTTTAGGTGCAGATAAGAAATTAGCTACAAGAGGAAATACTGGCATAGTAAGTCTTGCATGATTGATGTGCAGCAGGGGTCCATCCTTGTTGGTGACTACACAGGCTAACTCAACAGTTACTTTGTAGCCTTCTCTTTTGATTTACAATATATATCCCTGTGTACAAGGTTTTCAGGGTATAAGAACAGTGACAAGCAGAGGATACTTTAGATACAAAATATGTGACTTCCACTAGGATAATATTGTACTAAGTATGGGGCCAGAGTCATAGGATGAGAGATTATGAGAGGAAAAAAATCAGGCTTAGAAGCCTAGTTATATTATGGTTGGAAGCATAGCAATTGGCCACCCTCAGACTTAGACAGGTCTAACTCAATGAGTGCAGAGATTTGAGTACTGTGCAGGTAGACACAAACCTTTCTCCAGAGAATGAAAGCTGNTTGAGGTGGTCAGAGGGATTTGGAGAATGGAGACACACCCTGATAAATGAAGCAGGAGTCAGAACATTCTCGCCCTTTTCATATGGATCCGCTTTCCTTCCTCATCACATCTATAGATACTATATAACACCCGTGCCCTGTCTTTCTGTGAAGAAGCCTCTTTTGTTCCCTAAGGTTTGTGGAGTTCCCTGTGGAGTGTTCTACCAGGAACTTTTAGTCCATGAGGTTTTTTAATGTTCCTTTGTATGGGCAATCAATCTCTTCACTAAAGATGACTATTTGATCTCTCCTGAGTATGTTATCCAGGACTAGGACCTGTATCTGTACTGGTTTGTTTCCATCATAGTACCTAATACAGGACCTTCATTAATTTACACACAAAGCTCTCTGTTGCTGGCCAGATAGCATAAGACAGCGCGATGTGCCATGCTTCCTCCTGAGGGCTTTGCCACACACCACTGTATATCATCGAAATGAGGACAACTCAGCAGCTTGACAGCCTTTTGATCTCGTTTGTCCTGCCTCTTTCTCTCACACAGAGAAGAACAAAAGCTTCTCTAATGAAGGACACCATAATTTAAAACAAGCTTTGCTTAGTGTCTCCATTTTTATGAAATGAAGTTGCTCATCCTTAAGTCTCGGGTAATTTTTGGTNCCCATCTAAGGCCTATGGTCTATAAGTGATTTTTCTCTTGTCTTATTATCTTAGGAAATTTCTGCTGTATCTGTAACTCCNCATTCTCCCAATGTCAGAGGTCATCTCTGCACAGCAAAGTGGAACAAAAGAGAAGATGTCAAAGCAGAAGGAAGTAGAGCAGTCAAACAGGCTTTGCTAGAAAGTGGGACNAGCTGGCTGCACTGGGAGCTGTCTGCAATGCCACTTTGAGGTCAAGTAAAATAGCAGAAAAGTACGTGATGGGNTTGGAAATACAGAGGTGCATGTCTACTTGGACCGTGATACAGAGAGTTAGACATTTAGAGATGCATTTGGTGAGGAAACTGATTGAATTAGCATTAATGAGCAGTGAGTCCATGTAGGTAAGATTCCAAAAGAGTTAGTTTGGAAAGAGAATGAATAGGTTCATAGAGCTTTTACCTTTCTTTGTAGCTTTTTTTTCCCCCTCAACCCATCTTCTCACCCTGTTGCTGGACTCACTCCTCTTACCCAAACCCTAGTTCACACTTTCCAAACATCTGTCCTGCATGCCAAGGAATGAAGCAATCGCTCGTCTTCATCCAGCTAACCTACCCTGTGACTGGTGAAGCAAGAAGAGACTCCATCCATACCAACTGGATAATTCAGCGGAAAACTTAAAATTTGATTTTGTTTTTCAAAATATTTCTAATTAAATATAAACATTGGGCTGTGGTCACANTTCTCTGCATGAAAGATAAAAGAGTTGAGGATGTTATTTTCCTCAAGTCTATCAGATGACCAAAGTCTCTTAAGTTTGTGTACATGTGCATAGTGTGTAAGTGTGTGTGTGGGGGTGGCAGAGTGAACATGAGCATGAC
>LZPO01098001.1:0-11610 GCA_001675575.1 Neotoma lepida
AGGGTGGGACAATGGAGGAAACCAAGAAAACAAGACTCCCTACATCACCATGAGCAAAGCTCATAGGAACTCACAGGGACTGAAGCAGCATGCACAGGGCCTGCACAGGTCTGCACCAGGTCCTCTGTGCTTATATCATGGTTTCTGGTTTAGAGTTTTTATGGGATTCCTGATCATGTGAACAAGTTTGTCTCTGACTCTTGAGCCCTCTGTCGGGGNCTTTTCCTTCTGTCTGTCTGTATTGTTTTACTTCAATGTGATAGTTTTTATTTTATCTTGTTAAGGCTTTTAAAAATGAATGAATGAATGTAAACCTGGGCACTAGGGTAAAAGTTAACAATGTATACCTGCTGAGAGAGGAATAATTAGTTTTTCTAGTGGAAATTACCCTGGATATACCAAGCACTCCAGGGCACATCACATGTTCAGAAGTAGTTGACCAACAAATAATGGATGCTACAGTTTTTTCTGTGTGTGCACTTTTATTTGGCTACAGTTGGGTGTTTTTTTGTTTGTTTGTTTTTGGTCTTTGTGTCTTCTTTTCGGGTGATGTTATATTTTGTTTTCTAGGATTTTGGACATTTGTAGTTGTATTGGCATTTTAGATTGTTTTTTGAGAAAGAATTTAAAGTTGGGTGGGTAGGGAGGAGAGGAAGATCTGGACAAACTTGGGGAAGGGACGAATATGATCAAAATACATGTAATTTGAAAACAGTTTTCAGCCAAGCGATAATAGTACACATCTTTAATCCCAGCACTCAGGAGGCAGAGGCAGGCAGATCTCTTAGTTCGAGGCCAACCTGGTCTACAGAGTGAACTTCAGGACAGCCAGGGCTGTACAAAGAAACCGTGACTCAAAAAATAAATAAATAAAATAGATAGATATATCGATAGCTAGATAGCTAGATAGAATAATGATTTTAAATACTAAAAGTACAAAAAAAATAAAAACCACTTAAATATTACGATTATAAACTCATAGAACGACATATTGCATCTACTGCTTGAGGAAGAAACGTCTCTCCTTTCCTCGCCTTCCAGATCCCCATGAGTGCTACTCAAATGCTCTTCCTCTGAGCCACAGCAGCTTCTCCTCACCAGTGCCAGTACCAGTACCTGTAGGTTCCTGGATGGGCTTGTCATTTTGAGACAAACCAACACAATTCCAATAAAGCTGCTGAGTGGCAGAAATGACAGTTTTTTTCAAATGTGATGTTTAATTTTGATATTTTTGTGGATTTCTATATTTTCTTTCTGTTTATTAATTTCTGGTTTAGTCCCTTTTCACTCATCATTGATAATTTATATTATATTAACGTTAACTTTACTTAAGCATTGCATAGTTTAGCAAGGTTTATCCTGGGAAATATTCTATATACACTTGAAAAATAATATAGGTTGTATTGTTCTATGCATTGCTGTCTAAATTGTCTACAGTATTTGTTCAAGCCCTGTTTCCTTACTAATATCTGTTTGTTCTTTCCATTTTTGAAAGTGAAGAATTGAGCCAGGTAGGGGGAACATACCTTTAATCCCTGCAACAGGGAGGCAGGGGCAGGTTGATGTCTGTGAGTTCAAGGCCAGCCTTGAACTGTATCTAAAAACAAAACTAAATAAATAAAAATAATAAAAGCAAGGAATTAAAATCTCCTCAATTACCATGTTGCTGTGTATTTCTCACTTTAACTATAAACATTTACTTCATTGGGGAGCTCTGATATTAAATGAATAGATACTTATGACTGTGGTATGCTGCTGTCAAATGTATCCTTTTGCCATTATGTAATCTTTATCTCTTGAGACCTCAAGTTAACAACATAAAGCAAATAATACAACTAAAACATGAGAAAAGGACTTGGAAGGACATTTACCTTAAGATGATATGCAAATGACCAATAAGCCTATGAAAACATTCAATAGTATTTAGCACTAGATAATGTAACTCGAGATCACAGTGAGATAGTCACTTCATATGTGTTAGGGTGATGACTACAAAATAAATATCCTTAAGGATTTGGATTTGGAGAAACGGTACCCCTCATATACTGTGGTTGGGTTGTTTTTCTTTGTGTGTGTGTGTGTGTGTGTGTGTGTGTGTGTGTTTTGCGTGTGTGTGTTTTGTTTTTGTTTTGTTTTGAGACAGGGTTTCAGAATATAGCCCTGTCTGGAATGGAATTTGCTTGTAGACCAGGCTGTCAATCTTGTATATTTCATGCCTTCAAAACCAGTAATACACCAATGAAGCTTACACATTGCCAAGTTCAGCTGCCAGGTCAAAATGCCACTTGGACCCACTGATTCAGATTTCTATGTGCTGGCTCTGGAGAAGTACTTTCCTATTGTCCCTCAACGGTGCTGATCTCTTGTTAATCACAGATAATTCCTCAGCCCTAGCCTGATCAGGCAACAGCGATTCTTAGCCCAAATATCACACTAATAGCCCCTACCCCAATTATGAATGAAGACCTTGCTCCCCTAGAAACTTCTGGAACTTGTCTTCCACTATCCACATTAATGTCAGCATTCTTATTTTCCAAGGACCCACAAGAATGGCCCATTAAACTCTGAGAGAGAGTTCAGTAGTGTTTCCGGCTTTGAAGTCTCATATGTGTTAAATAAAAAATTGATAGGAAAACTAGAAATTATTTTAACATTAGAGAAAACAAACATCAGGTTTAAAAACACAATGAAAACTTTAATACTATAGCAACAGGGTAGAAGCACTTAGCAGGTGTCTTGGACCAGTTCTGGTAACACAGATTTCCAATAAATAGATGAGCAGGAAATTTCTGCAATGGTGGAAAGCATTCAAGTTGAATATTCTTTGCATCCTGATAATCTGGATAAAATTCACCTGATACATCATGAGAATTCACCCCTTCCTGGGTGGGCAACAAGCAGAGGAGCAAAGTGACAGGAGCCTTCTAAGTTAGGGTGACAATAATGTAACCACAGAGACACATTGGTGGAAACTCAGAGAGCATTTTCTAAACCTGAAAGTCACATTTATGCAGTCATTTCAAATGTGGAGAAGGTAAAGTTAAAGAAAAGAAAGAGATTACAGCACAGAGACAAATGTATTTGAAACTAATGGTTTGACACTGGGAGACTCAGGAAACAAATGTATGAACACTGCGCTATAGAGAAAGATAGAAAGACCATTATTTTAGCTCAACAAACTGAAATTTCTGATAGAGAAGCAACTGTAATATACCACTTGATATAGTTATATATTATTGTATTAATATATGATGTACTTATATATTTAACTATACAATATATATTATTACATATAATACTATATTTCAACTGTAATATATTTTACCACTTGAGAGACTCAGGAGAAGTATGCACACTATGCTGGAGGGAAAGAAGGAAAAATCATTTTCTCATCCCATCAAACTGAAATTTCTGATACAGAAGCAACTGTAAAATATTACACCACTCAGATGAAGGTGAGCATGAGAAAAGACAGCTGTGCCCATACACCAAAGACTATAATGCAAGCAGAATTCCCCAGTGGTGGACAGATGCAGTTGTGGTCCCCATGCAGAAACTAAGAACTCAGTTCTGGGAGCATGAGCCATGACTGAAGGGCATTGATTGAAATGTTGGGCTACTGGAAAGGACGAAGCCCATTCTCTGCCCACATTCCTCCTTGTTACAAAGTGAATGTCTCAGTCAGAGAGAGGCCAAGGAGCATTGCTGGACAACGCAACTCACAGAAACATGATGTGTTCTGAAAGTTTTCAAATGACAGATCCTAGAAAGGAGTCAGGTTTTATACAATGATTGACAGACTTTCTTCTCATGACTCAAAAGAGAAAAGGTGATTTCATCTTGTCAGTTTCAGTGCACTCCTAACTGCCTGTTTGTCATCTGCCACAGGTAAATTTCCTTTTTTTTTTTTTTTTTTTTTTGCCTAGAGCAGACAGGCACACATGTTGGCCAGTCCTGATGTGCAGCACCCCCTCTAGAGCAATGAGCTGTGACATGCTCTTTCCATGTGCTCAGAAAATACATTTTATATATTTCTCTATATTGTGGAATGAGTCAGGCACTAGAAATCAGACCTCTCACTCATGGGAATAGCTACATTGATGTAATTTTCAAATCAGCAAGGAGTTCATTTCTAAATCTCAAAGATGAATGGGCATCAGAGGCTGTGCATTCATCTCTTGGGTCTGCCAGAATTTTGAGGTAAGATTCTCCTGGATGACCTGAGTAATCATGATATGTTGAGATTTGTTGTGTAAACAATAAACAAACTATGGGTAGGCTGGAGAGATGGCTCAGTGGTGAAGGGCACTGGATGCTCTTCCAGAGGGCTAAGGTTCAATAACAAATACCCACATGGTGATCACAGTCATCTATAACTCCAGTTCCAGGGGTTCTGACACCCTCTTTTGACCTCCATGGGCAACTAGCATGTACATGGTTCACACATACATACATTCAGACAAAACACCCATACACATAATGTAATAAATATTAAAAAAGAAAACTCTATGTGCTTTTCTCCTGAGCTAAATCACAAGGTCTGAAGATATTATTTTCTTGTGTATGATGTTATTATTAGAGACAGACACTAAAAATAACTGTCTGGGAAAGAGTCTACCATACACAGGTGAAAGGATGGCTAAGGGGAAATGTAAAATCATAAATGCTTACATGAAAAGCAAATAAGGTTTCCAGTCAACAATCTTAATTTATACCCTAAAAATAAGTGCAGAGCAAAGTAACCTATGGAAAGCAAAAGACAGAAAATAAGAAAAATAAGACAAGAATCTGCAAAAATAGAAAACATAGACACACTAGAAGAAAATCAATGAAGTAGAAAACAACTCAGTGAGGACACTGGTTCCTTTACTCCTGGAGCAACCTGTCCTCACTCTGACATTGATGGACAATGAGTATTCAATGATACCCAAGTCAATAAATGCAGTGCACCAAATGAAGAGAATGAAGGGCAAAGGTTTCATGATCCCCCCAACAAATGTAGAAAAAGGTGTCAAAACTGAACATATGGCCACTTGGCCTGGATAAGCAGAAGACAATCAAGGGTTTGCCTGGTACTACCAGACCCAGGCTTGTAGAGGAATCCCACAGGCCCAACAGATGCTGCTTGGCCTGGGTAGGTAGAAGACAACCACAGGCCTGCCTGGCACCATGTGATTCCAGGTGATCCTGTGCCATAACGGTGAGTGAATATATGGTGGGGAAATGGTAGAGAGAAAGAGGCCAAATGGTTCATGTACTGTGGAAAGAGGCAGATCTGAAGAGGCGAAGTGGTAATGAATGGGCCAATGTGGGTGGCCTGCTTGCCACCTGGGGCCATAGTGACATTTAGGGCCAGGCTGCTGTCAAGGGCCATGTCTGGGTCCATGGCCCTACTAAGTTGTGGTCTGTGTGGATGTCTGTGAAACTGTTACCACCAAAGGCTGTGCAGATGTTTGGGGTCTGGGCCACCACCTGGGGCCATGTTGGTGTCTAAGGGTTATGCTGCCACCAGGGCCATACAGATCTGAGTGGCCTGTGATGCGACGCAAGGCCATGTTGACATCCCTGTCCAAGCTGTAGTCATGGGCCATGTTTGGATACATGGCCTGACTGCAGCAAGAATCTGTTCTAATGTCCATGTCTCCTGTTACCATCAAAGTCCATGATGATGCCTGGAGTCTGGGCCTCCACCTGGGGCTGGGGCCATTTTGGAGTCTGGGGACCACTCTGGTGCTAGTCCCTTAAAGATCTGAGTGGTCTGCATTCTGACTTGGAGCCATGGTGATAGCCAGACCCAAGCTGCTGTTGAGGGCCACATCTGGGTTCATGGTCTTGCTGCACCTGAGGTCTCTGTTGATGTCCATTGCGAGTCTTAAAACAGGAGCCCATGTGAACCATGTGTGTTGAAGTCTGAGGGCCAAAGCTGAACTGGTCCTGCCTCTCCACAGCCCTGAGAGAGCTGGTCCCAATAACCTGGCACTGGAGAACTGGCCTGACCCTCATAGTAGAGGTGGCCCCTGCACTTGCAAAAGCTTGTCCCACCCCTCAATAGGGGCTTGGGAGAGCTGGCTCCACCTCTTGCCTGACGGGGTTGTCTCAGTGGCCCAGATTGACCAACTCAGCTACCACCCAGGCACATATCCAGGACTTTGAGTTGGTCCACCCCAACATCTACCCCATCTATGACCTGACAGAGGGCATGAAGGACTAGTCCTGATGAACCATAGCCACAGGATCTCCATGACTCAGGGCAACAGCAGGATATCTGAGAAGAGTTTTGTTTTGGTGAGGGTCCAGTACTGATGGTGTACCAGAAGGCAGAGGCCTTGAACCAGACCAACAACTAATTATTCAATGAACATTTGCAAATAAAGCTGTTTGGACAAAGGAGTTTACTCCCAATGCCACTAAGACAGATGAAGAGGTGATGGAGAGGCAGGAAAGACAGGAGGGAAGTGGTGTTTTGTTTGTTTTGTTTGTTTTTTTATTTAGTATTTTTATTTTTATTTTATTTTTATTTCTTTTCAAATTTTCTTTGAGGGGGACACTACCAAGGTGGAAGGAAGATGTGAAGGGATTGAGAAATGAGTATGATTGGAGTGCATGATGTGAAATTCCCAAAAAATCAATAAAAAACTATGTTGAAAAAATGTACACATAAAAAATATCAATACATTTTCTGATAAAATCTGTCACTAAACTAGATAGGAAGAATGTCCTTACCACAACACAGCTAACAGCATAGTTGACAGTGAGAAGTTGAACTCAGGAAGGTAACCCACTTTCACAACTTGTACTCATTATAGCACTAGAAGTCCTAGCTAGTGTAATTGGACAAGAAAAAGAAGTAAAATGCATCTAGACTGGAAATGCAGAGGTTTAGGAGTCTCTACTTGCCCATGACATGGTAGTATATTTAGAAAACCCTGAAGAGTCTACCAAAGTAATGTTAGGAGTAATAAACTAGTATAAATTTGTAGGGTTAAAAAAATATCAGCAAGCATAGCTGGGCATGGTGGAGTATGCCTTTAATCTCAGCACTCAAGGGAAAAGTTAGGTGGATCTCTGGGTGTTCCAGGCCAGCCTGGTCTACAATGCAAGTTCTTGGAGAGACAAGGCTATTTCACAGAGAAATCTTATCTCCCCCAAAATGGGGTGGGGTATGTGAATCAGTTGTATTCACATACACTAACAACATATAATCTGAAAATCAAATTAAGGGCACTGCTTCATTGTCTGTACCATCAGAAAGAACTAAATATTTACAAATAAACTCAGCTAATGAGCTAAAAGTTCTGAGGATGAAAAACTGCAGACAGAAAAAAGAAACCAAAGAAGACTCAACTTATTGGGGACACACCCTGTGTATACTGATTGAAAGAAATATTGTTACAATGTTCATACTAATCAAAGTGACCTACAGTCTCTCTGGGATCTCTATTGAAATCCTGAGTGTTCTCCATAGGAGTTGGGCAGGAGGGCAAGTTCATACAGAAATATAGAAGCCTCCAAATAGTCAACATATTTCTGAACTTTCAGATTTATGTATTTTCTTGTATGTATATGAGTGTTTTGCTCATATGTATGTGTGTGCACCATGGTGTTGTGGATGGTTGAGAGCCACCATGTGGATTCTGGGAAGTAAACTCCAGCGCTCTGCAAGAACAAATGTTCTTAGCTGCTGAGCCATCTCTCCATCTGCCTTCAAAGTATTCTAAAAATGAACAGAGCAGTATATACCACATTTCTTCATCTTGAAATATACCCAAAGCTACAAAAATCAAGACAGCATGATGGAAAACAACACTGACCAATGATGGAACAGAACAGGGATCCCAGAAGAAAGCCTGCACACAGATCTTTAACAAAGATGCCAGGATTAAACAATGGGGAAAGGAAAATCTCTTCAATAAATGCTGTTGAGGAAATTAGAAAACAGCATGCAAAAGACTAAATCTGAACCTTACAGTACACATCACACGAAAGCATCCTCAAAATGGACTGAAGATTTAAGTATAAAATCTGACATTGTAAAAACTATTGCAAAAGTATAAAAGAAACATTTTGGTATTTATCTTTGCAATTACATTTGAAACTTATTACAAAATGTGCAAATAACAACAGCAGAAGTAAAAACATCAAACTAGACAGAGGGAGGCAAAAGGGAATAAATATCACTAGAAGGCCAGGCATGGTGTTTCCTAAACATGGTGTTTAATCTCAGCACTCAGGAGGCAGAGACAGGCAAACTCTGTGAGTTTGAGACTGGAATGACTGGTCTATATAGTGAGTTCCAGACTAGCCATGGCCACATAGTGAAATGCTGTTTCAATAAACAAAGAAACAAACAAACAAATGGTGATAGGCATCCCAAAGACATTTCCAAAGCATATGCTGTGCTTTGAAATCAAAGTGTTTCTCAAAGGCCCAGGTACAGAAGATTTTATCCCCAGGTAACAGTCCTTTAGGGAGGTTTGAGAACCAGTGAGGGATGGGGCTGAGTGTTAGGAAATTATGTCATTGGGATGTGCACTTGAGGATAAATTGGGACGCCACTGCTCCTCTCTCTTAACTACTCAGTCACCATGTTCCATCACACACTTAACATCATGGTATTCTGCCAGAGCAACAAGGACAAGGATGGAAGATCAGGTGTTGTATCATAGTGACAGAAACTAATTAATAGTTGATTACCATGCAATGCTGTGTTATCAACATTGGTCTCTACTAAAATATGCACAGCATCATACACTTCAATACCAATAAAATAAACTGGCTTATTTAGATGGACAATGGATATTAATAGGCCAGCATTTCTCCAAAATAACACATGAATAGCCAAAAGTGTACAAAAAGACGCTTAGCATCAGGATCACCAGGAAAATGCAAGGCAGAACCACAAAGAGGGCTGGGCAGATAACTCAGGGGGTGAAGTGCTTGCTGCCCAAACATGAGGACCTGAGGTGAGCTCTCAAGCACCACGTAAAAGTCAATCATTGTAGTGTGGGTATGTAACCCCAGCACTGTTGGGCAGAGACGGGTAAAATATGAGGATGCACTGGCCAGCCAGTGTAGCTGAAATGGCGAGGTCCAGGTTCACTGAGAGCTCATGTCTTCACAATAAGGTGAAGAGAAATGGAGGGAGATGCCAACATTGTCCTCTACTTCCACATGCACTTTCACAAGCACACATGAGAGCATGTAATCATATACCATATAAACAGATACACATCCAAGCACACACAGGTGAATGTGTAATCATATACCAGATAAACAGATACACATCCAAGCACACATGGGTGCATGTGTAATATACCATATAAACACATCCAAGTACACACACACACACAGACACACACACACAGGTGCACACATAAACACACAAATAAGTGAACATGACTTTTTTTTTTTTAAAGAATAGATTTATAAAAAGACTCCAATCCCATCCTGAAAAGCTATTTAGGAACTGCTCTAGTCAGGAGGTATGTAAACATAGAGGAGAAGTCAGGGGCTGCAGGACAGGAGAGTCCTGTCTTTGAGGAATAGAAAATCACCTTGAAGGGCATCTTAGTCACTATTCTATTGCTGTGAACAGACAGCATGAGCATGGCAATTCTTGTAAGAGAAAGAATTTAATTTAATTTAATAAGAATTTAAGGTGGGCTCTGTTATGATACTGCATGCAGGCGACTGAGCTGGCCAGGGTATGCCACATGAGAGTGAAAACATGCAGGCATGCTGGGCAGATTCAGCAGTGGGCAGAGGGCGAGACCCGCCATGCGGACATGGCGGCAGCGGTGGCGGCAGCAGGAGCAAGCAGACGTTCATTCACAACCCAGGCCTTGCATCTGGGTGGGAATGAGTTTATTATGATAGAGAGATGAACAGAAAGATGGGGAAAGAGAAAAAGAAGAGACAGTAAGGGGGGGTCGAGGGTGCACTGTAGTAGATAACTGTTTTGGCTCTGGCGTTGGGACATGGCCCCTATAGTGACAACAGGTAACTATGACACCTGCCTAAGACCTCCCCCTAGGGCGTGGCACAGGGGGAGCCCCTTAAGATTAGAGGTGCCTACATGACTGTCTCTCTCCTCCTCTCGTCCTGCTTTGGATAGCAAGGATCACTGGCGGTTTCAGAGGCTGGACTGGATGCAAGCCAGAGTCCTCCACTGGATTGTGTATCCTCTTCCCTGGCTCTGTACTTGAATTCTTACTGCTTGTAAGTTTCCCTAACATTGAACTCTGCAGATTGCTGGATAAACTACGTGGGTTTGCCACACATTCTATACAGATGGAAACAAACAAGGAAAGATAGGTTACAAATCAGAAAACTAAAGTAAAGTGGTTCAAAGTCCTTATAATTCGGTTCAAAAATCAGAATTGTATGCTATTCTGTTGGTATTAATGGATTTTTCAGAACCTCTCAACATAGTTACTGATTCTCAGTATGCTGAAAGAGTGGTGTTACATATTGGGACTTCAGAATTTATCCCTGATGAGTCAGAACTAACTTTGTTATTTATTCAGTTACAAGAAATAATCAGGAATAGGAAGCATCCCTTATATATAACTCACATCCGATCCCATAAGAGTCTGCCAGACCTCTAGCACAAGGTAATGATGAGATTGATAAGTTACTACCAGGAAATGTGCTAGACGTGTCAGAATTTCATAAGAAGCATCATGTAAATAACAAGGGTTTAAAGAAGGATTTCTCCGTCACTTGGCAACAAGCCAAGGAAATTGTAAAAGAATGTCCTATTTGTTCCTTCTATAACCAAACTCCATTACCTGCAGGAAGCAATCCAAAAGGTATACAAAAAAATGAAATTTGGTAAATGGTTATGTTTCATTTTGCAGAATTTGGAAGATTAAAGCATGTACATCATACTATTGATACTTATTCAGAATTCCAGTGGGCAACTCCTATGAGTTCTGAAAAGGCTGATTCTGTGATTACACATCTATTAGAAGCTAGGGCCATCATGGGAATACCTGTACAAATTAAAACTGATAATGCCCCAGCATATGTCTCAAATAAAATGAGACAGTTTTTTGCCTATTACAATATAAAGCATGTTACAGGCATACCACACAACCCTACAGGCCAAGCAGTCATAGAACGATCCAATCGAATGTTAAAGGAGATGCTAAATAAACAACAACAGGTAGTAATGACTCCGAGAAATAGATTTCATAGTGCTTTATTAACCTTGAATTTTCTCAATGCTGACAAGAAAGAAACAAGAGCTGAGGAGAGACATTGAACAACAGACAAAACTTCTGATCTAAATCAACCGGTTTATTTCAAGGATGCATTGACCTCAGAATGGAAACCAGGATATGTCCTACATTGGGGAAGGGGTTTTGCTTTTGTTTCCACAGGAGAAGAAAATCTAAGGATAACAACAAAATTAATAAAAATTCAATTTGAACAGGAGAAACCCCTTGATGAAGAGAAGTAAAAGCTCATCCACAGATGTGACATCTCTACAAGTTGTAAGGAAAACTTAGCAAACAAAGGGTTTGGGCAGGGTTTTGTTTTTTGTCTTTACAGGATATTAGAAATACCCATCTTCCAGAAATCATAAGGCCTTGGATATCCAGACAT
>LZPO01098001.1:14968-25844 GCA_001675575.1 Neotoma lepida
ACAGCTTCTGCATCAGCTGTTGCCACCAGGTTGCTGCCCTGCCTGAGTTTCAGCCTTGGCTTCCCTCAATGGACTGTGACTGGGGATACATAAGCCAAACAAATCCATTCCTCATCAGTTTGCTTTGGTCATGGTGTTTCATCACTGCAATAGAAACCCTAACTAAGACACAAGACAACTGAGTTCCAGCCCCAGACCCCAGTGAGTGGAATTGGTCTCACTGGAAGAGGAAACAGATCTGCAAGAGGCTCAAAGGAATAGAGCAGTGGAGACTCTGTGNACAGANCATCTTAACTCTGGACAGATGAATCCACAAGTGGCAGGCCTTGTAGATGACTGCAGTTGGACTTGTGAGAACATGACAGGGTCCAATTCAGACAGTTTCTAGTGCCTTTTGTCCNGTGGGAGGATGTTAAGATAGATCCAATCTCCATATTAGTGTGAGAAGGTGACTGAAAAGGCTTGTTTGTCTGGGAACTCCAGATGTCCTTAACTGTCACCATGATAAAACACTGAGACAGATAGTGAGTCTCAGGATCTAGTAAGAGTCCATGTCAAAGGAGGGCNGCAGACTCTGAGGATCCAAAAGTGTAAGTTGGAAAGAGTGGGCAGATCTAGAGTCTTGAGCTTGAGCTTAGGAAGNTCTCCTAAGNGTTAGATTGTCTGACAGAGACAAGGGCAGTGAGGGCATAGGGAGGGAGAGGGAGGTCAATGTAGAAGANNGTGGGAAGAGGAGAAGGGGANTATCAGAACTGATTCAGTTGAGCTGANAGGGGAATATGGAAAATGAGATCTCCTAAGGGAAGGGGGAGAGAGGTAAATACAGGAGAAGGAGGGGGGAGGTAAAATAACAATGTGATGGCTGGAAATGCCAGGAGGAGTCATACTATTAACTATTTACATAAAAATAAAACAAATGTAGTTCAGTATATAACAATACATATATAGCTTTAATGAACTTTTTTTCATGTGGGCAGATGGCACTCCCTCCAGGAGACTACCTAAGAAAACCCCAATATCAGACAAGAGAAGCCCTCTTTTGAGTTGTTGGTCAGGTCTCTCCAACAGGCTGTCAAGAGGCTCCCAAAACATACAGCCTATGCTGCTGCCCTTGTTTATCTCCAGAGGTGGAAGGTAAGTCCTTATTGCTGANGACACCATGCACTTTAGAAACAGAGTCCAGAGGANCCNGAGCTAGAAATGACCTAATGCTATTTCCCTGAGNTGCCATGCAAGCTTCCCAAGGAGGGAGGCATCCAACAGTCCCATCCAGCTATGTCACAATAACCCTTATAGGTGCAGCAGTGGCACACGTACCTTGGTGGTAACCAGCAGCTCTCAATGAACTTAAGACCTGCTCAGCAAGAGGGATCTCATGCCTGGTACTGGAAACTTAGCTAACTAATTAGTGCTGAAGTCATGGTTATTGGAGGAAAATCTACAACCACTAACTTACTAAACCAGCATGATCTCTAACAACAATCTATAAACATTTGCCCTTAAACACAGGGGTAAATGTATTCTTCACTCTCCCATCAAGGAAACTTCTCTTTGCAAAGGATTGAGACACTACAGAAAACCACAACCAATCAATATGCAGAGTTGTGGAGCCCAGGCCCAAGGGATGCATCTTCACAATATTCCCACACCTAAGGGTCAGGAAACAATGCAGAAGAGGGGATGGAATTCCAACTTGGGTCCTCTAGAAGAGCATTCAGTGTTCTTAAACCCTGAGCCATCTCTTCAGTCCCCAGAGACTGCTTTTAATTGGAATAATTTTGTGATTGCAGAACCTTCCTGAAAGTCTTAGGTTCCAGTGTCCCAGAGTTAAGAAGAAAAGCACAGCCTTGCTGAAGAGATAGTTAGTAATTGACTTCAGTGGGGGATGGGGGGAAAAGGAAGGAGATGGAGGTGGGGGAGGGGAGAATGACCAGGGTGGTAACTGGACAGGGAGTGCTGGGCCACTGGGCCAAGAATTACGACAATTAATGTGAAGGGAGAGGACAGGGTTGAGGGGAAAAGACCTGGTGGAGAAAATGAGTCTGGGATTGAGATGTAGGCAGAGGGGAGGATGGTGAGAAGTGCAGAAGAGCAGGCTGGAGATGGGAGGGGAACCCAGAATTCGGGTAGTTGAGAGGGAGACTGGTGGTCTGGCTTTCCTAAAGGAGGTGTGTGGCAAAGACTCCTAGAAGAATTCCTGGTGTGACTCAAGGTGCTGTGGGCTTGACTGGCCTTAGGTCACACGGGTCTCATTCTAGAACCATCTGTGGGCTGCAGTTCGCAGCATTTGCAGCCTTGTTCCACGCTCCGGGAGACTCAGAGGGCGGAGCTGCGGTTGAGCGCGAGGAGGAACCAGGAGGTTTAGGAGCCTGGGGACTGGACAACAGAAACCCTGCACCACTCAGCTCAGAGTTTCCGCCTCCCAGAGGGCGTGACCACAGTGGTCTTTTCGGAGCCGGCCACGAGTGCCCGGTGCAGCTTGCTGACCAGCGCCTGGCACTTCTGTGACTCTTTGAGCGGGAGTCCTCTGTAGAGCGGCACTGAGGCCTCAGCGCTTCTCTCCGCAGCTCTGGTTACTAAACCTGTTGCTCAGGGTATGGGGAAGAAAGCAGCCGCCCAGCACTATCTTTCCACCAAGGCTCTGTGCTTCTCTGTTCTACTGACCTGTCCATGGTTAATACCGCCTGTGGGTGAGTTACCCTGGTCTAAGGGTGGGGTGGGGAGTGGGGCAGGCTATTGAATCACGAGGTAGCAGGCCTCCTCCGGGAAGCTCCTGGACCCTCTGCAAAGTGGCAGGGCTCACCATCCGTGCTCACCCTGCCGCTACCGTGCCCAGGGGAAGAATCTGGACTGCGAAGAATCAGAAGGGCAAGATGCCAGAGGGGACGGTGGTGACACCATCAGCATTCAGCCATACTGGGGTCCACAGGAAGAGTAAACTGAATCAGGAAAACCGGGGTGATGGGCACAGTGCCAGACCCTGCTGAGAAGCTCAAACAGCTCCCTAGGACTTAAAGCAGTCTATGCTCTGAAGACTGCCTTCCCAGGGGATTCCTCACAATCCCTCCACCATTCCTGAACCTCTTTGCCCTGGAACTTTCTTTCCCAGGTCCCACCGTATTTTTCCAGCAGATCACAAGAGATGCCTCCAGGGACAAACAGCCCCAACCACACACTTTCACATTTTTTCCCCCTTTTGTTCTTGCTGTTGCTTTGTTTTACAGCAGGATTTCACAATATAGCTCACACTATAGAATTTTCNGGAATCCCTTCTCTCCCTAGGTCTGTCAAGGGCTGGGATTACAGATTTGTACCACCATTTCAGCTTCAGTTCCCATGTGACTCATCAACCACATGCCTGCTCAGCTCCCTCCCCTGCCTATATAACTTTCCCACTTTCCCATCCAGAAAGTGACTTTCAGCCCCTTTTCTGCCAGGTGCCAATCTGTGGATTAACACCTCAGCTAATCAGGGCTGACTATGTTAGACTCTGGCAAAGGTACTGGGTGGGAAAATATGGAAGGCTCTGCCTTGNCCTCCCAGGCCCATGTAGTCCACTTCCTGGAAGGACAGCATCCAATGATGGTGTTCATTTAGGCAGGACTACATTCATTTTTTTCTGTAAATGGTAAGCACTAGACATTCCCAGGAGCATCTGGGGCGTCATCCCTGAGTGACAGGGCAGTAATGAAGTGACACAGAAACAGTGACTGCACTTGCTGCAGGGCTGGATGGTTGCTCTTGTTGAGATCTGATCTATTTCTTAGGAAAGAAATCTGAGTCTGTCTTTGAGGTGGTTTAGTTTTAATTGTTTTATAAATTTGTGTTTTGTCTCAATGTATGCATGTGCACCACATATGTGCCTAGTGCCCTTAGTGGCCCAAAGAGGGCATCAGATCTCCTGGAACTGGAGTTACAGGCAGTGGTGAGCACCATGTGTGGTTGCTGAGAATCAAACCTGGATCCTCTGCAAGAGCAACAAGTGTCCTTAACCACTGCACCACCTCTCTAGCCCCATGGTTCAGTTTAAACAATGGGCACAGGAGTCTGGGGATTTCATGGGACAGCAGCTCTCAGCTTCTTGATCATCTGTTCTGTCTTTAGTTATTAAAATCCAGCCACATCTGGGCTGGTTAACCATCTATCTATAGTTAGGATTTTTGTGTTCTGTTACCCATGACCCCCTTAAGCAGTTAGGCTACAAGGTGGATCCCCTTTACTCATCAATGGACCNTTGTCCTTGATGCTACTGCTCCTGACCACTCCACCTGATGGGAATTTCTGTACCTTACTGCTGGGATTCCAAGTTAGAAATACAGTTTCCTAACACCAACCACAGCTTTGAGCCATCGTCATCCCTGAGCTTCCAGCAATGCTGGTGCCCTCCTCCCTGGTCATTCTCACTGTGATTATCAACAGGGGTGCTCCAGCATCACACAGACCAACATGGACTCTGTACACTTCCCCTGGAAATGTTTGATGTTACATCCATTCTGGCAATGCGCTTCTCTGAGATTTTTGATCACCACTCATCTACTACCAGTTTTAACCAGCTTAGATTATCTTTGTCCTGTAGTGTGGGCTATCCTCTGACCAGTTCCAGGAAGCCATCCCTGGAGTGCTGCAGTATGTCCAGGGGATCTGGCATGTGTTGTTCTGGTTTATTTTTTTACTATGATAAAACACTATTGATAGCAACTTAAGGGAGAAACTGATTTATTTGACTTCTACTTCTAAGCCATAGTCTGTCATTGAAGGACGTCAGGGCAGGTACTTAGAGGCAGGCCTACTTGCTCTTCCACACAGCTTTATCTCTATCTATAACCAAGGAACTCACTTCACAGCCATAGAATAGCAGGAACTAGGGAGGATGCGGCTTGCTGTCTGGATCACTAGNTCCTGCATAGCGAGATTTCCTATCCAGCCAGAGACCACCTGCCCAGGGAATGGTAATACCCACAGTGGCTGGGCATTCCTACATCATTAACAGTTAAAACAGTCCCTCAGTAGACACTCCCTTCTTAGGTGACCATAGGCTAGCAGTTAAAACTAACCAGCAAAGATGTCCAAGTCTATGATCTGAGAATACAAATCAGTAAAAACTGTCTGCATGAAAGTCCTGTTCCATCCTCACCCTGCTCCACTCTGCCCCACCAGCCTCATCCACCATCCTGTCTCCACACAGTCTACATGGGCAGCTTCTGGAGATTCTCCAGAACAAATAGATGTAGAAAAGACATCCTGAACTTTTCTTGCCATAACTGACAGTGCCTACCCCTAGTAAAAACAAGAAATAACAGATAAGAGAATTCTCCTGCTGGAGAGCAGGGGTTGGCCACACCTTGGCCTGCATCTTCATACAAGAGAGAACGGCTATGCTGTACTTAGTGCAGTGGAAGCTCAGTCTGGGATTTGAATTTATTACTTATTTCTCTCTTTAAAAAAAAAAAGAAGAAGAAAGAAAGACACCCTTCCAGAGGACTTTCTTTTTCCAGAGGCAGAGACTGTCTCTGAGCCCTGCTCCACATCCCTAACCTCACTGAATGTTTCCTTCACAGACACTGCTCTTCTTTCCTACATCTTGACTTTTGTCAACTCAGGGTCTGGATCATGGCGGATCAACGTCCAAGGCCAACTGAATACAGAAACTTTTATTGACTGTGACAGTAACATCAACTGCCACACCATTGGTTTTCTGAGGAACAAACTGAATGGCACAAAGATCTTGCAACTACAGGTTAATGTTCTGAAGGATGCAGCTGACCTGTTCAAAGCAGAAGTGGTTACAATGAGAGGTGAGTTTCAAATGGCCCATAGTGCTGGGGATGTAGCTCAGTGGTAGAGTGCTTGTCTAGCATGCATGAGGCCCTAGGTTCAATCCCCACTGCTACAAAGTAAATAAAAGAACATATTAGATGGCCCCCTGAAGGAAAGAACAGGATTTGTGACAGATTAAGGACATGTATTGTTTTCATGAAGGAAGAAAATAAATCACTGGTAGTCCCACCTCAGAGGTCCAGCAGCAAGGAGGGAAGAGCAAGGTCAGAGGATGGGAAGGGAGGTGGGTAGGCAGACAGGATTCATTAAGGCCAGAGGCTGATCTCTTTCCAACAGGCACAGAGCCCCTCACTCTTCAGGCCACAATGCATTGTGGGCATGATGTAAATGGAGATTTCCATGGATCCTGGGACTTTCACCTCAATGGACGGAAAATGTTGCATTTTGACTCAAGAACTAGAAAGTTGACTGAAGTTGATTCTGAATCCAGCCAGATGAAAAGTAGCTTGGAGAAAAACAGAGACATAATTGACTTCTTATACAGGACCTCACAGGGGGACTGCAGGTCCTGGCTTGAGGAGTTCAAGTTACATGAGGGAGAAAAGCTGGAGCCTACAGGTAACAGGGAGGAAGGGGTGGAAGCTCTCTGCAGATGTGTGTGTGTGTGTGTGTGTGTGTGTGTAATAATCTAATCTAATCTAATCACCATGAGTTCTTGGGTTGATGGCCATTTTTTCCATCCATCATTTCATTTCTCACCCTCTCCTATCTCATTAATTGTGTTTATATTTTTCTCTCACTGTGGTTCTCACAGTCTAAGCATCCTTTTATTTCCTGGCATTTTCCTCATTCTAGAATCACTGCTGCTTTTCATCTCACCTGATCTTTCTTCTTCCCTGCCACCATCCTCACAGGTCATCCTCACAGGTCATCCTCACACCTGCTCTCCTGCCAGCAGGAAAGATGAGGCCGCATCATTACCCTGATTCCCCTACCATGGCTGCACTAGTCTTTGAGATCTGGGAACAAGCTCTTTCTCTCTTCCTACTCAGGACCCACCTAAACAATTGTTGCATAGCGACATGGGTGGAACTCTGTGTTTCTGAATTACCTGAGCACCCAGAAACTAAGGTGAGATTTCCTCTGATTTCAGGTCCGGTCAAAGAATCAACCTATATTTCCACTTCATCCTCACCAGCCACCAAACCAGATGGGGTCCAGTCTTCGGCCATGGCCAGGAATCCCAGTGCCTTTGTCTTGCTGCTCATCATTGCCCTCCTGGTTCTCTTACAATATTTGCAATGATAGGTGCTGAGGGTAGTACTGGGAATGGTGTCAGTGACAAATGTTTGAGAAGTGAAGAAGCAAGAGTGAATTCCTGGAATCCTATTCTTGTCCCTCAACTGCAGCATTGTATGGAGAAAGGAAGCAGGAGATCTGGAGTTCATGTCACCTGCTAGCAATAGCTTGTTCATGCTCAGCCTTGACAGGACAGGAACCATGTCACAGACCAGTGGGAAATGAGGAGGGAGCACAGCAGGTTCCTAATCAGGAGGATCCCATGATACAGATGTGGAGATAGCAGGAACACAAAAGAAGAATGTAGTAGGTCCACTTAATATGTTAGCAAAGAGGATTCCATCCCAAATAAAGAGATGGTCCAGTGGCAAGGCCACTTGCTGCTCATGCATCAGACCCAGGTTCCATTCTCAGCACCTACATGGCAGCTCACAACCATACAGCTCCAGGTTCTGGGGATCCAGCTCCTTCTTCTGCACAGACCTCAGGCATTCACACCGTGCACTTATGGACTTGCAGGCTCACACTCATACACATAAAATAGAAATGAATCAAGCAGCAACAACAGCATCCCTGGAGCAGTGTTCACACTAGAGGTAGGTGGGATTGAGAGGCTACTGGAGTCTACTGCTTCCATCTGAGTGGCCCAGAAGGACAAGGTGGGGCAGGGACAGTCACACCCACAGCTGTGATGCCACTCACAGATTTTGACAGTTTCAGAAAGAAAGGGAAAGCATGTCTGGAACCCCACTCAAGGCCTGGATAACCAGGACCCAGGGCCCTTTCTGGATAGGACTCCTCCATGCCTCCCTAGCCCCTCCTATCAGGCCCTGAGTCAGGAAGCAGAGCTAGTCATTACCACTTTATTCTGAACTTCCAGGTCTGCAGCAGGGCCTGGGGCTGATTCTGGGATATGGGAANGAAGGGAGGAAGATAGTAGAGGCTCCAGGGATGCAGAGCCCAAGAGTGAAGGGAGGAGGGAACTGAATGACCCTCAGTGAGGGTGGCTGTGGGGTGGTGATGATGGGTAGAGGGCACCCAGGATAAACAACCCAGGCTTTCCTCAGACCCTTCGATAGATGTGTTTCCTAGTTGTAGGTTGTAGATGCTCCAGAGGTCCTGAGAGTTTATCTGGTGCAGCCACTCTCCCTTTCATTGGCCTCAACCAGATGAATCATGATGCTGCTGATGTAGTATTTCGTGTTCTTTCACTCTGTGCTAGTCAGTTGGACCCTTTCTTATCACCCTGTACTGTTTCCTTGGTGCTCCCTGGTAGGATTTGTCCTTCATGGAACTACTGGAAGTATAGTTCTGGAAAAGAACATGGCCATCTACCCATCCTTAGCATAGGAAACAGGATAACCAGATCTCCTTAGTGGGAGTGTGAAGTTTTTACTCTTGCTTCTATAACTGGCAATAATCAAATATCTCAGGTATCACTAAAGAAAATCTGTAACAACTAATCACAGGAAATGGAAATTGAGGACTAGTTGTTTANTAGAAGTCATTGGTAACTGTAACAGGCCCCAGACTTTACAACTGTTTCCATCGTGGAAGCACCATTCCTGCTATAAAACTCAGCACCTAGACAGCACTACCTGCCAAAACTAAGACAAAGTCCATAGTTAAGGGAAAGTCTCTGAATGTACTCACCTTGCTTTTTGGCTTCTATACTTTCACTTCTGGCTAACTGTTCTTGTTATCTAAAGTTTGTCCACCTACAATATGGTTTTTGTGCTTAAAAGCTCTACCTGACAAAGTCTCGGTGCTACACTTTAATCCCAAACACCCATTGTAGTTGCTGACCACTTAATAAAGAGTTTCTATTGACTTAAAGCCATGTCTGAGCCTTCTTCTCTGGTGAGTACTCTACAGCATTTCTGGAAGTCCCATGGAGATCCCAAAGCAAGACCTCAAGACACTGGTGGTCTCAGAGTGTGTTGAGCAGGGAAGAATGTGGTGGTCAAGGATCTCCTAGGGCAGTGGTCCTCAACCTGTGGGTCACAACCCCTTTGGGGGTTGAAGGGCCTTTCAAAGAAGTCATACATCAGATACCCTGCATATCAGATGTTTACATTACAACTTTTAATAGTAGCAAATAATTACACTTATGAAGGAGTAACAAAGATAATTTTATGGTTAGGAGTCACCACAATATGAGGAACTGTATTAAATGGTCACAACATAAGGAAGACTGAAAGCCANTGTCTTAGGGGGTGTGCAACCTGAGTTCCAGGTCTCTAGGGCTCCCTTTGATCAATTGCTGCCTAATACTTCAGAGAAGTCTGACATCCAACCCCAAAAGAACACAAACTAGAAAGTCTATTGCATCTGGAGGTGAGTCTGGTTAAAGCATTTTCTCTTAAGACACATAGGAGAGGTTGCCAAGGCCACTGATCTAGTGTCAGAAACCTTGTGAGATGTCACTGGATTCCTCATGTCTGTTTAGGTATAAGAATGTATGGTGGTCACTGCTGGTTGTCTTCACTGTGTGTGTGTGTGTGTGTCTGTCTGTCTGTCTGTCTGTCTTTCTGTCTGTCTGTCCATCTGTCTATCTGTCTGTGTTTCTGTCAGTTCTGGTTCTCTGTAATACCAGTGACTTTCTCTGGTGTGAAAATCCCCTGGCTTAAGACCTGTGCCCCTCTGTTGGGGACCCGAATCCTTTTTTGTTCTGCCAAGTCACCCAGTGACAAAAGCAGACAAGACAACAACAGGAACAAGGACCCTCCCCTTGTACTCCNTGAGTGGGAGCACTTGATTGGCTCATTGCTTGACTCCTGCTCATGGTCAGGGTTGGTCTCTGTGTGGAGGTGAGGAGGGGCCAGGCTTCTCATTCAGGGCCCTTTGCCATCTAAGTGCAGTGCACACAGGGAGGGGGAAATAGTTCCCAGGTGAGCATTCCCTAACTCCATGCCTGTTCTAAGCAGCCCTGAGGAAGGGGGAAAGTCCCCTGAGCTGAACCCGAAGGAAAAGAGAAAGTTCCACTCCTTTCTCTTTCATGATTTATGTCTTCTTGTCAACTAATAGTCCATATAATTGGAAAACTCAAAACCCACCATTCTCTGAAAAAACAAAAAACAAAAAATAGAAAATCACCCCAGGGCCTGGCAGGGTATCCCTGCCAGATAACAGCCTGGACAGAATGGATTTTCCCTTCTGTCCAACAATGACCAAGGACTCTTTAAACAATTTTCAATAGGCCATTTTTAGAAAGATTAAAGACAAGTGGTAAAATGATTTCATCACCTAGTCAATACCATATATTAGAAAAAAATTACAAAAGTTAAAAAAAATAAAATAGGTAGGTTCCAGTTGCTGGAGATAGCTCAAAGGTGTTCAACAACAGAGAACTCATTGGGACAAGATCTTCTGCATGAATGAAAGCCACCATCACCTTCTCTGATGATGACAGAAATCTAGCAAAATGTTGGTGTCTTACCCTCTGTCAGAATCATATCTCCTAGCTGAAAGTTCTGCCACCAATCAAAAGAAACAGTTGGATCATGTCTCAGATTGACAACAAAGGTTCCACAAATGGGACATCTATATCATAATCCCTGCCCCTAAGTCTCAGGAACCACCATGCAGAAGTAATGCCTTATTCAGTAGTAAATTTTTCTTTCTTTAAAGATTTATTGTTATATTGCTGGGTGGTGGTGGCGCATGCCTTTAACCCCAGCACTTGGGAGGCAGAGGCAGGGGGATCTCTGTGAGTTCGAGGCCAGCCTGGGCTACTGAGTGAGCTCCAGGAAAGGCACCACCAAAGCTACACAGAGAAACCCTATCTCGAAAAAACCAA
>LZPO01098002.1:0-16460 GCA_001675575.1 Neotoma lepida
AAGAAAGAAAGAAAGAAAAACTGTTGAAGGAAATTCAAAGAAAGCCACCAAAGTATTAGATATCAAGGTTTTCAAATCAGTTGTTTCTAACCCTTTTACTCTGAAATGGCTAGAGGCTCTAGTAGATGCTCTGAAATTATTGTCCCCAACAGGCACAGAAAGAATGAAACAAAGCAAGGGAAAGTTTTGTTTTGTTTTGCTTTTGTTTCAACTGCACATCAATGACTATTTGTGGCATGGTTCAGCCCCAAATGCATAAACCACTTCTTTAGTCAGCACAACAGCCTAGTGGAAAAATATGAGGTGATTTAAGAAAATTCTGAAAGTGCCAAGCTGTCAGACCTAAGCACTTACCGTCTTTGATTGCAGACTTACAAAGAACAAAGGCCATGTGTAAATTCTTTATTCTAGACCAACATTCTATGGATACTCAGGGAACATTAAAAAATAGCACTTGAATACAGAAAGTCTTTAAAGGTCCTCTCTGACACTCCTGCCACTCGGGCTAGGCTCCTTAAACTGTAATACATGTTTTATATATATGTTCTTAAATCTGCACCTTACTGGTAGTAAAATATTCTTCATCTTAAAGTCTCCATCATCCTTAAGGAGGAGACTAAATATAAATTCTTAGAAGCTTTCTCTGGCTATATCCTATAATTTCTTTTGTAGTACAAGGTAGCATATTGACTTCTGTCTGTCTGTCTTTATCATCTATCCATCTAGGCTTTAGATCCATTTTCTCAGCTGTGTTGTCACCATACTTTATCATTCTAATATTAACATCAATCAGGTTAATTATTAACTCAATGTAGCTAAGCTTTTAAAAAGAATAGTTCAAGTGGGTAATTGGAAAACTGAGACTCTTGAGATTCTCGTATCATTTCTGTTACAGATGAGAGGTTGTATCTCTGCTGAGTTCATATATGTTGAAGTTCTGACCCCAAGCATGACTGTTTTTAAGATAGAGACCATAAGAGGTGGTCAGATGTAGATGAGGTAATAGAGTTAGGGCTCAAGACCAACAAGGCTGGTGTCCTTATAACTGGAAGGGTCAAAGAGCTCACTCTCTACCATGTGAGACATGGTGAAAAAGGGGCAGTCTGGAAAGCAGGCAGTCCTTATCAGAAACCACCCAGCTAAGCCTTGCTATGGCATGTCTGGACCCCCAAAACAATGAGAAAACTAATTCTTTGTTTAGCACGCACACACGCACAAATTAATATGTTTACAATCTAGAGAAAAAATTTTGTGCTCGGAACCATAAAGAATTGATTCTTTAGTTTCAGTGTAAAGAGAAAGAAAACATTTCCACAATCCTTCTGAAAAGGATTGGGTAGGAAAAAATGTGTCTTGTACTCTCAGCAGTGTGTGTCCATTTTAGAGAAAGACCATGAGAAAATGAAGCTATTACTTATAAATTTATGAAGGAAAACAAGCACAAACAATTCAATACCCAAAATAAACAGTAAAGTAAAAGAATTATCATATACTACTTATTTATCTTTAAAAAGAAGTTTATGGACGTTATTTATCATGAGGTACCTCTCAGGTTGTGTTGCAACCTCAATTGTAAGAGTCTTTTGTTACCAGTAGGGGGCAGCAAGGCACATTGGATCCCTCAATATCTGCCGCTTGAGGAAGGTGGGTGGGATAGCCAGAAGATGCCTATCCGACCAACACGAAGTACTGCTGTATCACAGGGGCCAAAAAGGGAATCTAAGCACTAGTAGGAGATGAAAACAGTGCACAGATCAATGGCTAGGAAGGTCTCTGTCAAGTCCTTGCTGAATATGCAATCCCTGCAGGAACAGGTGCCTGTAATCCCAGGCCTGGGAAGGCAGAGACAGGAGAACCCCTAGGGCTACTGGTGAGTCAGTTAACAGAATAAGTGAGCTCCAGGTTCAAAGAGAGCGCCTGTCTCAAAGCATAAGGTGGAGAGTGATGGAGAAAGACACCCAGCATCAACCTCTGCACACATATGTACATTGTGGTGTCACACACACCACAATACATAAAACTTCCAGCACACCAACAGGAAGACTGAGGTGGAACTTAGAATGTTTGTGTTCCAGGAGTCAACAAGTGACATCAATCCCTAATTGTCCAAATAATTCACTGAAATTGCCCAAAATATTTCCAATTATTCCACTCTTACTTCTCACAGTTAAAATTTGGTGGGTATTTCTCTCTCTTAAGCTCGCCTAAAAGGTAGTTCCATGACATTGTGAATAGTTAGTTCACTGGTCTATGATGCACAGAAGGTTGACAGTCGTCCCCTCCCCCCAAAGCAAATACAGAAATAGAACTTTAAGCATTGCAGAACGGTAGAAAAAAAGAATAGATTAAAAGGTAAATTAGCTGTTAACCACCAAAATATACCCAGTGAGCTAGATGCTTAAAATATTTTCAAAGTTGCAGGTAATACTGAGATTTTTTAATCATATAAATTCTTACTGAGGAACAACACAGGAGAGAGGGTGGACAGATCATAAGAGCCAGAATACCAGGAACTCTGCTATGAAGCAGTCTCTCCTAGAAATGGCTGCATAGACCAGGATGGTGGCAATGTTATAGGTAATATTAATGTGGAGAAGGGAAAGTATCATAGGCTCCCACCTTCAGACAAAGATCTGCTGGGCAAGGGAGAATTGGTTTCTCCCAGGGATGAGCCCTCTTATTGGCTATCCAACACAAAGTGGTCAGCCCTGAAACCATACACACACAAGCAACAAAAATGGGTTCAGTAGGTTGTGTTTACATATTTGTGCATACATATACATATTTATGTGACAATAATAAAGAAAAACAGACTATCAATTTGAGAGTAGAGGGGCATAGGAGGGGATGTGTGGGAGTGGCTAGATGGAGGAAAGGGAAGGGGAAAGCGGTGTGATGCTATTTTAATTTAAAATGTATTTGAAAATAAAAAGGATTTTTTGAGAGTTCTTGCTAGGTCTACTGTATTGATACATATACTAGTATAAATATAAGTAGAACTCCACAATTACTGGCATAGTTATCTTCAACTGTTAATTTGACACAAATCTAGAGTCACCTAGGAAAAAGGAACCTCACCTGAAGAATTGTGCAGATAAGACTGGCCTGTCACCAAATCAGTGAGGCATTTTCTTAATTGCTAATTGACAATGTAGAAGACCCCAGTCTACTGTGAGCAGTGCCATCCCTAGAATTCTGAGAGAGGTAACTGTATATGAGACGTACCAGAGCAAGTCAGGGGAGAAGCCAGTAAGCAGCCTTTCTTCCTGGTTTTTACTTGAAGTCTTTGCTTTTAGTTTCTTCTTTGGATTCTCTTGACCATAAACTCTAACCTGTAAGCTGAAATAAACCCTTCCCTCCTCAAGTTGCTTTTGGTCATGGTGTTTATTACAGCCAATAGGAAGCAAACTATAATCTGGTAAATCTAGGACAAGTCTGTCGTATTCTGCTGGCTACTCAAAAAGAATATAGTTTAATCAGTTTCCTCACTGAAGCCATACCTTGTAGCTTTCCTAACACTAACCATACAATGGTTCTATTTATAGTATTTTAGTACTGCACAGATTATAGTGACAGGGAAAATGAGCTCATCTCTGTGGCCATACATACAGCTCTGACCTTACACATAGAACATTTTTGCTTGTTCTCCACTGAGAAAAGTTCAAATGTTTATTGCATGAGAAGAATTGAATTTCACTTGGGATGATAGAACTTGGCAAGAAAAGACAATAATGATGGAACTAAGAAGGAGGGAGAGAAAGGGGGAAATATGAGAAAGAGGGGAGAAGTGACGGAAAGCAACCACCAAGAAACAAATACCACCAAGTATAGTGCCATGTCTGACAGCGCCAGGACTGGTGCTAAGTTTTTTAGATAAAATTTGTGCATATTATAATGGTTAACATTACATGTCAACTTGACTGGGCTAGGATAGCTGGTAAAATGTTATTATCTGGATATATCTGTGAGGGCATTCCTGAGGCATATCAGCATTTGAGCAGGTAGACTGAGCTAAAGGGTTCACACTCACCAATATAGGCATTCTCTAATTCCTAGAAGCCAAAATTCAAGAAAAAGACCAAGGAAGGCCATGGTTACTTTTAGTGCTTAAACTAGAGCTCCTGCCACTCCTAGCTGTGGACATCCATATTCCTGGCTTTCAGGCCTCCAAATTCTATCCCCATTCTCTCCTTTTGTTCTAAGGTATTGGTTTGGGACTAAAACTATATTGTTATTTTTTCTGGCCCCCAGTCAGCAGACATAGGACTTACCCTTCATAATCCTGGGAGCAAATTCATGGCGGATATCCTTCTATATAATTTTATGTAGATTGATTTTATTTCTTTGGAACATTCCGATTCACATAATCTGTTTCCTGATTTCAGATCATCTTAGACTCTGGAACATGAACAAGATCTTGTGTTGGGATTGAGGAAAATTATTTCCTTTCAACACTTGATTTCAGCCTGCAGTGAATTTTTATGACCAAGTTATTAACCCCTGAAAAATGAGATTTATAATGGAAATACTGATAGGTTCTTAATGGTAACTGTGCTGGCAGGCATCTATATATTAAGCTTAATAGTGTCAAATTGTGAAACTAAAGTGATTGAAAACCTACTCACTTTCACTTAAGTAATCCCTGCTTCACTAGTTTTTGATATTACCTTCATTGGAATGATTTTTTAGGCCTTTATAAAGACTAGTGTCCTATATTTATGAGAATGAGAGTTACAATACTATAGGGTTTTGCAAATATCACAAGAATGGAACAGCATATTTATTTCTGAATGGCCCAAGATTCTGTGGCTCTTTTCTATTTAGGAAATTTACCTGCATAAAAATCTTGAGTTTTCCAGCCATAAACTCTTTAGCCTGAGGCCTTTCTCCTTTCCTTCCATCTTAATGCATTTTATTCATCTTTCCAGGGGCTCATTGAACAGCTGAAGGAGATAACAATGTAATTTCATGAACAGTGACCAAAAGGAAATGTATGTATCCCTAAAAGGGTGGATAAGTTGACTCTTCATACTGTCAGTAAAACTGCATCTGGATGCCAGATTTTCACTGGATTGATCTCATTACATAACTCACTGCCTGCAACTGTATTCTGTTATGACCTCTTTCATGCAGCCTGACAGCCTATATATAGATATAACAGTAAATACACACAGTCGATGCTTAAACAAACTGTTCCCTATCATCATGTTTATCAGGATAAATGTATTGCCAGATATATTCTTCCTGATTGGTATTAGCAGAGCACAGCGAATGTCATCTCTCCTTCCTCAAGGGCCTCTTGTGATACCCTCATTCTGGCATTTTAAAACATTGAGCATGGTTGAATGGCTCCAGATGCATTCTCTAACAGAACTTACAGAAACATGGGAAACAGCTTCATTCTATCGAGAATTGTACTATTTCAAGGCTATTCTAGCAGAGAATAGAAAACTTGAAGGAATTTTGCCCCAAACCAATTGTGACATACAGCATAACCAGAAAAATGAGGTCAGTGATTAGAGAAAATTTAGAAACCCCATGCTAAAAAGCTTAGGAGACATGGAAAGCTTTTTCTCACTGGCTGTGTTTCTCATGACACCAGAACAAAGTCACGTAAACATCACAGCTCAGGAACTATAATCTGGTTCTTTTCAAACACAGTGTATATATACAAAAATTAGCAATAGCATCCAGATGCATGTGGTATGCTTGCAAACCTTCGCTACAAATAGTATCTTAAGCAGAATGAGCATGGAGAGCATTTTCCCTTACCCTTTGTGAGCCAGTAAGAACAATGAAAGTATTTTAAGTATCCACCCGGCTTTCCATTTTTTCATCGCTGAAAAGCTAGCTCACCCTTTGCACACAAGCTTCTAGCTGGGGCTGACAGCTATAAGCCCATTATATTTCAACTGCCATCTGGCAGCAGAGATTGAATCCACTGTTTCAATCACAGTGCCCTGGCTTCTTTAGCTCTGAGAATTGCACTAAAGTGCA
This sequence comes from Neotoma lepida, assembly GCA_001675575.1. Lineage (NCBI taxonomy): Eukaryota > Metazoa > Chordata > Mammalia > Rodentia > Cricetidae > Neotoma > Neotoma lepida. The sequence continues at coordinate 5,998 of LZPO01098002.1, forward strand.
TGATTTAAATGTCATCACTGTCAAATTATTGTTGTCTAGTTCATCAAGACAAATTTTTAAACCCATGGGAGTAAATTTGTCCTAAAGGGTATTATTTGTTATACCGAGGAAAATCTGAACAGCAATGGTTGCTCAGCAGCTCAAATTAGTTTTATTCATAGTACTAGGTTTTTTAAATATGAGGTAACAGAATAATAATTACCAATAAGCCAAGTGCTAAATATTCAAAAGGTCCAATTTAAATATTTTGTATGGAAATACAAAGTTTGCAATAAAAACAAGTTTATCAAACCCTTATCTTGTTTCATTACCCTCATACAACTGTATCTCACCCATTTGTCCTACTGTGGTGGCTGATGTTTTCTGTGCCAGTCAGGCTGCTAGGTTTGGAGAGTTAAAAAGGGAAGAAATCATCCCCACTGTCTAGAAACTAGCAATGTAAGACAACAGTCTTAGATTTGTGGTACAGTCCGACTCACTGCTTTTTTATCACAAAAATAAGACACATCTGACAGTGGGGAGCCAGGCAAAGCACACACCAACTAACCTTAAATAATCATGGGTAGATTTGTTAGGTTTTCCTGAGCACCACCGCCTATATCACCAGAGGATGCCTGCAGTTGTCTGTAACCTTTTAATTGCCCAGATGTAACTGAGAGATGTGACAAACCGATAATAGTAATTGTACCTCACATTGACAATGACTTTCACAGGCCGGGTTGGGTGTTGGAAAACATCAGACTAGGCTTTCCAGGATCCCTGTGTTTGAGTTAGAGCTGGTTGGGATTCTACCCTTTCCTCTCCTGAGAACCACTTGTTTACCGTGTGGAACCNAAGGCTGTGAAGATGAGTTCCTGTCTTAGTTAGGGTTTCTATTGCTGCAATGGAACACCATAACCAAAAGGCAAGCTGGGGAGGAATGGGTTTATTTGCCTTAAACTTCCATATCATTGTTCATCATTGAAGGAAGTCAGGACAGGGACAAGAGCAGGGCAGGAGATGGGAGGCAAGAGCTGAAGCAGAAGCCATGGACGAGTGCTGTTTAACTGGCTTGCTCCCCATGGCATGCCCAGCCTGCTTCCCTGTGGAACAAAAGACCACTAGACAAGGGTGGCACCATGCACAATGGGCTGGGCCCTCCCCCATCAATTACTAATTAAGAAAATACCCTATAAGGTTGCCTACATCCTGCTCTTATATAGACATTTTCTTAATTGAGGTTCTCTCCTCTCAAATGACTATAGCTTGTGGCAAATGTAACTATCCAGGACAATTTGACACAGAAACACCTCACTGTTAACCCATAATCTTTCCTTTCTTGTTCATCCCCAAGACCACACATTAAAATCAACATCACAGTATAAAATGTTTTACAAACTTAAAAAACCCCACAAATTTAAACACTTTAAAAATCCAAAGTCTCTTTTAAAACCTAAAATCTCTTTTAAATTCAGTCTTTCAACTATGGGCTCCTGTAAAATGAAAAAATAAATTAAAATTTCCTGGAAGGAAATACCAGGACATAGTCACAAACAGATCAAAGAAAAACTGAACTCCAACAATGTAAACCACTCAGTGTTCAATATCTGGGATTTACTCACAATCTTTTGGGCTCCTTCAAAGAGCTTGGGTCACTTCTCTGCCTCTGCCCTCTGCAGTCTACACAGCTTGTCTTCTGGGATCCAGCTGGTTCCACTCTATGGCTGCTCCTGTTCTTGGTGGTCATCTCATGGTACTGGCATCTCCAAAATGGTAGGGTCTCTGCTGCATCTAGACTGCACTTTGAACCAAAAGACTCTCCCAGCCTTCCCCAGTGCCAAGCCTCAGCTGCTTTCCATGACTCCTTTTTACCTTCAAAACCAGTACCACCTGGGTGACTCTTAGACTGTTAAGTTCAGCTGCCAGCACAAAGGTGCAACCTTGGCCAGCTCTGGAGCAAAGCTGCTGAGTGCTGATCCTGAGGAAACACTTCCCAGAAGACTTTCACACCTCAGTCATGCTAGTCTCGTCTTAATCACAGCTGATTCTTCAGCCCCAGATGACCAGCATCTATTGTCCCAGCAAAGCAAAGGTTTTACTGTATTAGTTCTGGTGTCTTGTTAATCACAGCTGATTCTTCATCTCCAGCTGAGCAGACACCACAGATTCTTCACACAAATGGCCAAATAGAGTCTTTGTTTCCCTCTGAAATGCCGCAAGCCAGGGCTCTATCATCTGCACTGTTCTCAACATTCTTATCTTCCAAGCTCCTATAGAACAGCTCTCTGAGTTCTCAACACTCAATGACTTTTCTAGCCTAAAGTCCCAAAGTCCTTCCACAATCCTTCCAAAATCCACATGGTCAGGTCCATCATAATACCCACAATGCTGGTACCAATTTCTGTCTTCANTAGGGTTTCTATTGCTGTGATGAAACACTGTGACCAAAAGCAAGTTGGGGAGGAGAATATTTATTTGGCTTTCACTTCCAGATGGTAGTCCATCACCGAGGGAAGTCAGAACAGGAACTCAAACAGGGCAGGACTCTGGGGGCAGGAGCTGAGGCAGAGACCATGGAGAGGTGCTTCTTACTGGCTTGCTAAATATGGCTTGTTCAGCCTGCTTTCTTATAGAACCCAGGACCACCAGCCCAGGGATGACACCATCCACAGCAAGCTGGGCCCTGTTGTTTGATTTTTTGGCTCTTTTAAGGGGCCCACCACCCAGCTCCCAAATAAATCACACAAGGAGGCTTATTCTTAATTATGAATGCCCAGCCTTAGCTTAGCTTGTTTCTTGCCAGTTTTCCTTAACTTAAATTATTCCATTTATCTTTTGCCTCTGTGCTTTTCCTGTTCTTTTACTTCTGTAAATCTTACTCTTACTCCATGCCTTGCTGTGTAGCTGGGTGGCTGGCCCCTGGAGCCCTCCTCCTTCTCTTGCTCCTTCTTCTTTTCTCCCAGATTTCTCCTTCTGTATCTTCTCTCTGCCTGCCAGCCCTGCCTATTTCTCTCTCTTGCCTCACTATTGGTCATTCATCTCTTTATTAGACCATCAGGTGCTTTAGACAGACACAGTAACACAGCTTCACAGAGTTAAACAAATGCCACATAAACAAAAGTAATACACCTTAAAATAATATTCTACAACAGGGCCCTCCCTCATCAGTCACCAATAAAGAAAATGCCCTACAAGCCTACCTACAACCTGATCTTATGGAGGCATTTTCTTAATTGAGGTTCCCTCCTCCCAGATGACTTTAGCTTGTGCCAAATTGATATAAAACTAGCAGAGGTGTCTTTGTCTAATTAAGAAGGAAATTACTTTAAGTAGGCTTTCTGGCTCTATAGTTTTCCTAGGCCTTACTAAGAATAATACAGAAACATTTCAGATTTGGAATATGGGGTTTTATTCCACTTCAGGAAGTACTCCAATAAGACTATCTGGCAAAGCCTAGGACCCCTAAATTTATGAGTCAGATCTCTAGGCCTGGTAGGGAATGGCACTTATTAAGACATAAATATGGAAGTCATTTTCAAAAATGACACTAAATACCAAGATTGAAGATTAGAAAAAGACTAGATGAGGTATAGGTCATAATTTATTGCATTTAGTTACAAATCTTGAATCTTATCATTGGACCATGGTTTTATAGCAACAAAACACAGAAACAGAAAAAGAAAGGGTTGGAGGATAATACAAGGCTATCAAGAGATTAATTCTGCCATTCTATTCATTCTCTGTGGTGAAGAATCTCATCAATCTTTCTTAGCTCTTCTGCAGTTCACCTCTTCTATATAATGGTAAACTGTGAATTGGACTATTCATGAGGGTTCTTGTCATCTGTGCCTTGAAGGCCCTGTCTGTTATGGTCTCAACTCTGTGCCACATCCATCCACATCTGGTAAAGCCCAANTGCTTTCAGTTCTGTGTCCTCCTTTGCCTCCCATTCCCACTACTGTTTTTTGCCTTCATTCTTTGGCTTTGGCTCTTACATATGATGGGAACAACTCCTCCTCCTTCCTAGAGTAGGCTGGTTTTACAGTATTTATCAAGTTTAATTGTTGGCTCCCAAGCAGCATACTGACTTCCCCAGAATGCACAAGGCATCTTGTCTTACATTTGATGGTAACTCCAAATTACGTGTGTCTTACTCCTTAGAACTTGCCTGTGGACTTGTTTCTTACTCTTTGGCTAATGGTCAAACTATAATCCCAAGGCCATTACAGGCTTCAAGTAAGTTTGTTTTTGTAACCAACTTAAAAAGTATTTACCAAGGAAAATTCTACCTGATTTAATATCAAGGAAAAGCTTGTAGATAAGACAACACTGAACATATAAATGACATTCTGTGAATGCAGGTTTCTAGGCATCACAAAAACACAATATCAAGCCTAGCCTTGTGGGTCATGCCTGTAATCAGAATATCATGAGCTTGAAATCAGCTTGAATCATATAGTGAGTTCTAGGTATGCATGGGCTGCAGTGTGATACACTGTCTCCTCAATGCTTACAATTGTCAAATTTGTATACCTCATGCCTGTGTCTGTCATAATAACTAGGGGAATCAGTCTGGACTAAGCATTAAAAGCAGGCTCTGGAAGGTGCTTACTAACTATACCCACTGCACCAATTTCTGCATCAATATCCTTGAACAACTTTTCTTTATGTGAGATGAGGGCAACGATTCTGTTATTGTGATGCTTAAACAAGAGGATGCACACACGCCACTTATAAAAGCTTTCACTAATGATGCCTTTATTCTCCCTAGCCAAATTCTTTTCTGCCAGTTATTCCCAACTATTGAACCAACCAACTAGTCACACTGAATAAATCACCATGTATGGTCACATCTACATAATGGAGATATTGCCAGCTTCTATTTTATAGATGATTATGATGAACTTCAAGGATATTAAATTTATTACCCACAGTGACATTACTAGTAAGGTTTGGAGCCAGAAAATAATGCCAAATCTGGCCATTGCCAAATCCAGTACATTTTCATAATGCTCAGCTGTGTTCTCAACTTTCTAGAAAAAAATTAATTTTCCAGTTCTAATAAGTTCTATAGCCTCCTACAGTGCAGCTGTATTATTTCCACAAACTGAGGAAATTCTCTTCCTATGGCTCGGTAGTTCTTAAAGAGGCAATAATATTGTTTATTCCACAATCTGAAATGAAAAAGAACAACTATTCCCAAGAAGTAGCACATCAGTAGCCACCCTGAAGTGTTAAGGTCAAGTTTCAATTTTCCTAGAGTAATATTGGTAGAAAGCATCAAAGGCAAGAGGGAAGCCTATACTTACCCTATGGGTAAAGACAGAAAAGTGAAAAGTACTTTTACATGTAAATAGCTTTCTTTTTCTTCTCTCTTCTTTTAAAATAAAGGGTTCTGATGATTTGCTAAGGCCTATGTAAACCTTGCCAAAAGTCTGATCAACAGGACACACATATGCTCATTGCCACTTTGAATGTATTAAGGGATTCACAACTCATAAAGACTAAATCTAAATTTTAGNCCAAGGGTCCCATTACAGGGATTTTTCAGCATATTTCAACATGGGGAAAGAACAAATGTAAAATGATGAAGACCTATTCATGCTGTAGCCCTTAGTCATAGACTTTTCCCTCACCCCCCGATTTCCACATGGGTGAAGAGTTAATGACTCAAAATGAGTATGCATATTGTCTCAACCCTTAACTCTAATTATACATCAAAATTTGGACTAAAAATTGCCTTAAACAATAAGAGTTATTTGACCACATCCAACATTTTGATGTTAAAGAAAAGGAGTATAACACTGAATTCTAGGGATTGTTTGATTACTAATTGCCTTGAAAATATGGGCAAAACCTCAGTGTTTCCCTTGTTATATTTAAGAGTCCATTTCCTCTCAGTAGGAACCCTTCTTTCCTTCCGTCTCCCACTCTATCCCCAGAATCAGTCTGCACCTGACATAGACCTGCCATCTAAAAGAGACTAGTGACTCTCTCTTTTGCATTTGCCCACACACTACAAGCTCTAAGACAGATCTCAACACACATATTCATTCTATTGGATAAACTGAGCTCACATGCCCTTAGAGGTCAATGTAATTTTTATGTAATCTTATCATTTTAAGTTCCAGTCATGCTACTTGCATAGTGTACACCACTGAAGATCACCTTGAAGCCACCAATGCCAAATATAGGACCTCCTTTTCATGCAGCTTTATACCCATGCTTTAACTTAGGTACCAGCACTTGGGTCATAGCTGTCAAACCATAGTAACCACAGGCTAACCTGATGGGAAGACAGAGTGACTTGGCAAACATAATTTTGCAAGCCTGAAGTTATAATCAATGGATTTGCTCTGTTTTAATTAATCTTTTGTAACTTTTCTTTGAACCGAAAGACAGATGGTCAGGAATCGCAAGATAGTGCAGCCATTTAGTAAGTGAAATGACATAAAAAGCACTGGCTACGATTTTCCATTTTGTTTGTGAAAAACATTTAGATAATGCATTGATCATTTCACAAAAAAATAATGCTCCCAATTTTTAAAAAAAAAATCACAGTTCCAGAAGCTATAGCAATCTGTCAACAAGAGAAAGAGTGAGCAGATGTTTCCCCTATTTACAAATATACTTGGAATTCTGAGGGAAAATAACAAAGGGTGTTTTTATTATGCACCTGTCATGGTCAACATCTGGCACCAACGCTCACTCATCCATCAATCCTACAATGTAGTATCTCCTTCCAGCGCACAGCAACTGTGAATAAACTCACAATACAAAGCACTGCTTTCATTTTTTACCTTTTCTCCTTTTTTGTTGTTTTTGTTTTCATATTATTTATAGCAAGAAGGAAGCAGTAGATGAAATATTTTTAAATTCTATGTGTAGCATTCGTGGACTTGATGGTGATGTTACTGAAGAATCAATGCAACTGGAGACAGTAGGATAAAAATTTTTTCTGAAGAAAATAAGTTGTGTGGGAATTGTCAGTCTTTCAGCAACTTATTCATTTTTTAGCTAGTGGGTATACAGCTTTAGGTTCTATGCCTGCACACATAAAATATACATAACCTTTGCTCTGTTGCAAGACAGTACAGGTCTTTAAGAGCTATTATAAAATTCTACAGAAGAGGTCAAGATCTGCTCCTGATTTTATTTGGAAGACTTCTTTCCATCTAAATGGAGAGAAACACATCTAAGCTCTAGCACAGGAAATAAAAGAAAGTTCTTACCAATTATTCTATGGAAAAAGCAATAGATCAAATTCCGTTAAGAAAAACTTACCATCCAAGTTCTTTGGTTATTTTTTGAAATCTAGAAAAGTGTAAATTTGATTTCTACACATTAGAAATATTTTTGTGAGAGAAAATATATTTGGCATCATATATATTTTACTTGATTTTCAAGCTAGGTTTTTCAGTGCTAGGACTCAAACCCAGGACCTAGAGGATGCCTTGAAGTTTCTGGCAAATACTCAACTACCGAGCTTCATCTCCAATCCGACACTTTTTTTTCTCCAAAATCATGTTGGATGTTTCAAGTTAAGAAGAGACTAGACTACCTGTATTGTCAGCCATGCTTCTATTTGGAATAACTCATTTGTACACACAAGCATGTAATTTGTGAGTATAAATTCCAGTCATATATTAGGATTCCTAATTTCAAGTTAAGAAACTGAGCCTGAACTAACTTAAGCAGAAATGAAGACACTCACTGTTCACTCATGGAAGAGGAATAGACAGGGTAGCTGGAACAGGNAACTTCACCACTGGGTCTCAGTTGGCCTCTCAACTCTGTTCCTTTCGGCATGTTAGCCACCAGACTACTCCCTGGGTCTTTTTGTGCCATGGGAGGTTTAGATAATAGAAGTTGGGCCTAGGTTCAGATACTTCAGAGCTTGCTATTCATAAGTGGAAATATTTTCCTACCATTCTTGGTTCTTTCACTACAACCTTAACTTGAAATTTGTTCAAAATGGATGATTAAGGCATTCATTCCTGGTTCATCATAAGAGGAAGCCATGAAATGTCACTCAGTAAAAAGAGAGCTCCAGTTAGGGCTATGTGGTGGTAGCTAGGGTGAGATCAAGAAGGGTAGGAATGGGAAAACAAGTATCTTCAAATGTAAGAAGAGCTTCAGTTCTTCAGAGAAAAGATACTATTACTCAAACACCTTGAAATACTGCTATTGTGATTGTTGCCTTCAGAGCCTCATCAATTCAGAGCACAATATAACTTCAGCTATCATCAATATAAGCTCTTATCTTTTTATTGTGCTATTTTTAGAAAAAGTAGATTATTTATGGTTGGAAAATAAAGAAAACTCTTCAGAGGTTATTTTACTCTTTGTATCCTATAGCATTTTACTTATGCTAATTTTAACCTCAATAATATAGTGAAAATGCATTTGAGGATTATTGCGTATCATCATCAGAAAAAATATGCTGATAACACTGGAAACTAAAATTGACACATTAGTGATTTGGGACATTTCTAGTACAGTCTATTTCTTTAAGCATTTACAGTAAACATAGATAAGAAAATGGGCTGCTAGCAAATTTAGACAGACCTCTTGCTTTAATGAAATTTCTTCCTATTTTGTTCCAATCAAGATGTATTGTTCAAAGTGCACTTTCTACCATAATTTGGGGGGTAAAACTTACTTGTAGATAACTTTAGCTTTCTGAGTGGAAATTCCTATTCAATTTCAAATCAGGATAGACTCAAATGAGCAAAAATTAGCATCGTTGTTTTGCTTTCTACACTCCAGTTTGCTGCTTTGGTTTCTCTGCAACAAGCTTCTCGTTCCTTTCTCACTTTCATTCCAAGTAGCTTCATAGGCATAACTTCTAATTTCCCAGATCTGCTACACAAATTTTAAGGTCTAGATTAGATTCCTAATTCTGAATCTTGTAGCACAAAGCTCAGATGAGGTCAGACAAATAAACATGATTAGGAGTGATAGGCTAATTGAAAAAAATAAAAGCAATAAGCCAGATAAGGATTTGGTAGTTTTGCCAAGAAAATAAAAAGACTATTTAGTCTTTTTAGCTTAGCATATAATGAGATGCTTGACTTTTGGAAGCCTGGAGACTCATGATGCAATAAACTCCCAGTCAGGGTGTTGACCCCTATGAACAGGTCCTGCAATGTGCACCCATCAGGCCCCGTAAGATAAAGTGTGCCCACTAGGAAGATCAGCAGAGATACGATAAGCATATGCAATAAATTTAACAGACTGGGAACTGCGAGACTGCCCACATAACTAGATAAACCCTTAGCTTCAGAATCCAGTCTGAGGAAAATAGAAAGCCATTGTTGGCATTTTTAAAGGATCATCCTTGATGCTATATTGAGAACAGAGAACTGTAGAGCAGTTTCATAGACAGTGGACGATAATACTGGTGATAGGCGCATAGGATCAAGTCAGGAAAGCAGTGCTCTAGCATAAGCCACCATTTTCAATAAGAAGTATTTTGCTCCAGTGGAATCTAGCCCTATGGATGGAGCAGTGCCACTGTAAAAAGTATTTACAGAAGTATGTCCTCACTCTTCTACTTTTCTGCCAGATAGAGAAAGGTTTCCCTATCTCTTGTTCTTCCTTTTTCAGCCCTGTAAGGATATATTGAAACAGCCGACATCATATGCCAGAAACTTGGTCTTGGTCTTCCCAAACTCCATAACTGTGAAGTTACTTCTGTTCTTTATAAATTACCCAGCCTGGGGTAGTCCATCATGGTGACACAAAATTAAATTAGGACAATAGATATTGATAGACATGGGTATTCAAAAGGTTAATGTATGTATATAAATACATTATTGTCTGCTGTGGGTACCATAGCCAGATACCACAAAGTGTCTTAAATAATAGCCACTTCTTTTCTCACTCTTCTAAAGACTAGAAGTTGAAGATCAAGGTAGCATCTTGATTGTATGCCAATTCTCCTCTTGACTGGAGTACTGTCACTTTTCTTATGGTATCTTCGTATGGCTTCTTCTCTGTGAAAGATGGACAAAGAGAAATCTCTAGTTTCCCTTTCTTTTCTCATGAAGACATCAGTGCTATTGGATTCAGACTCCACCTTGTGACGTCATTTAATCTTAATAACCTCCACTGGGAGTCAGAGATTCAACGTATCAACTTAAAGGATACAGTTCAGTCTATAACAGTATACATCAGCATATTTATCTATTTAAGCATTTATATACATATATGTGATAAAACCACTTTTGTAACATTTACAAGGCCTTATATCCAGCACCATAAAAGGGATAAGGGACTGTATGTAGACCCTGATCTGCTGGCTACAGCTGAGCTAGTATCTAGATGAACCCATTAAATTTCTCCGTCTAGGCTAATACTTGCAACTCCCCTGATAGGCAGCAGTGTTCCCGCTCTTGAGAAAGCATTGATTTCGCTTTGATTGTCTTTAATTAACTTAGACTCCAAAGAAATGAATCTTTTGTGTGTGTTTGTCCAAGAGC